>LR749544.1:3086536-3111923 GCA_902729485.2 Mus minutoides
CGCCAGTTGTGCCAGCACCATTTGTTGAAAATGCTGTCCTTTCTCCACTGGATAGTTTTAGCTCCCTTGTCAAAGATCAGGTGGCCATAGGTTTGTGGATTCATTTCTGGGTCTTCGATCCTATTCCATTGATCTACCTGTCTGTTGCTGTACCAGTACCATGCAGTTTTTATAACGATTGCTCTGTAGTACAGCTTGATATACCATCGCAATTTAAGAAAAACAGCACACACCTGGGAAGTGGCAGGGAGCCAAGGAATCCTGATCCCAGAGCCAAGTTTCCTGGAGCTGTGTACAAGGGAGGAGGGGCAAAACAAATGTGTGGCTCTCCACTGGACCCTCCATGTCTTCCTGCTCCTTCATCTCTCCACAGAGCAGTTGTGCTCTGTGGTTTGCCCACCTTCTTTTTTTGAGCAGAACCATCCTGTCCGTCATCACCTAGAGAGCGAGCATGAGTTGGCCATGCTACACTTGCTTCCTAAGTTTCCCATTTGCCATCCCTTCCTCTTGAACCTTCAGGGCCACATCCAGCTTTTCAGTGAACGGGTTACTTGGTTCATCCTGTTAGTAAAATAATCCCAGAATTCAGGTTCAGTTCTTGGCACAGTCTTTCCATGACCTTGACTGAGATTTTTGTCCTCGCCCTCTCACTGAGCAGAGATGCCCAGTGATACCTCCCAGTCCTGGGTGCTGTGGTCTTTAGCTCACTGAGGCACCTGACGAACCTATATACTCAGGCATCCTGTTCACCCCCCACATGCCAACACTGGCCATCAGTATTCCAGATACCTTGTCTCTCACAAAGGAGAGAAATGTATTGGAACCAGTAAGTATGGAGAGAGAACGGCAGGGTAGAGTGCTTGCACATATATTTTGTAGCTCATGCTGCTAGCTGCAGGACTAAGGAACTCTATTTTCAACATTCATTTACACATAACCTTGACGGCACAGCTTGCCTTGCCTGGTATATTTTTCATCTACTTTCTACACAACCCTACGATACAGCAGTTAATAACCCTGTCAACAAACAGAGGGGGAGAGAGGCACAAATCCTAAAGGTTCTGATCCAGGATCCAAGCTCCTTTTACCAGAACTCAAGCATCCTAAGCCAGTAATCTGGGCCTGTTCTCAGGGATGCTATGAGCAAGACAATTACTGCTCAGGAACTAGTGACCGGTGCATGCAGGCACACACACGCACGCACACACATACACATACACACATGTGCTTGTACATACACATGCACATATGAAACACATACCCCCCCACCACCACCTTGGCAAATAAGACAGTTTAACTGGGGTGAGTGCCCTGCCAGGAACTTGAAAAGCAATTTCACCTGTCTGCCCCAGAACCTTCACATCCACAGTGGGAGGGCTACAAAGAGAAGCTGAAGAAAGGAGAGATCCGGAGATCTATAGCCCGTAAAACCTTTCAAGTTCAAATTCAGCTAACATTGACACAGTGGCCGGTATGCCTAATGAGCCGTGTGGTGCAGCCACCTCAGAATAGAGTCATTGATTTTTTATTTTACACTCCTGGAGAGTAGACAGCACCCAGGTTGTGGTTGCTACACATTAACGAAAACGTATGGATTTTTCTATTTTACAAAGCCAGACACCTGGCATGGGAACCGTCATCAGACTAAGAGGGGCACAGTCTGGCAAGAGCTGAAGGTAAACATGAGCTGACTAAGTACTCAAACCTAGAACCTGACAGGACGAGACACACCAAAGAAGCTGGTACCACAGGGATAACGGGTGCCGCAGCATGGGCCCACTGAGCCACTCCCTCCCCACCCCCACATACACACCGTACTTCGCCTCTACCAAACATATTCCTGGTTTCCTTTTCTTGTTTTATAAAACACAACAGAAAGACCCACCCACTGTGTGTGGCACCATTTTCTGGCCAGGATCTGGACCAAAGAAAATGGAGACACCAAGCTGAACAGCATCTGTCTCTTCATCCTGCCTTCATCTGTCTCTGCTTCCTCTTTGTGGGATGTGCTGTGACCAGGTGCTTTAAGCTCCGGCTTCATGGTGCACTATACCCTAGGTCTGCGAGCCCAAATAAGCCCTCTCTCCACTAAGTTGCTTTGGTCAAGGCATTTTATCACAGACCTAGGAAAAGAGACTAAGACACAAGTTATGTGAGCATCTCCCATCTGCCGTTTGTGACAGTGGCAGCCATTGACATTTGAGTAGTACTGAATTCACACTTGATGGCACACTTGAACATTCTTTAGTTACTGCAACCTTTCCTGGTTGTCCCATTAAACCTGAAAGAACAAACTTACTGACATATTTTGTAGTGTGACATTTTGATTCACAACAAGAGCAAACTACATAGTCATTATAGTCACCCTGCCATGTGTAAGCTACACCGGTCGCTGGTGTCTTCAGTAACTGTAAAATTATGAGCTCTGACTCCACATTAGTTGTAATAAAGCTGAGACAGATGTCCCTCCCCGACGTGCTCGGAAAATGGAAGTTTTGTTATGACCCAAACACATGCAAGGTTCTCAAAATCGTTCTTGCCAAACAGTGTTCTAAAAATTCAAACTAGGCAGTTCTCAGCAAAATAAACAAATGTAGACTAAACAAAGCAGCAAATGTCCCTGGCTCTTTCTTCCTGGCTGAAGGAAACTGCACTTTAGGATCTACAGATCTTTTCAGACAGAGAAGCCTTCTTCTCCAAGCACAGGCTTTGTGTGAGAGAAAACAATTCACAAGTGTTGATTCAAGGACAAAGGTCTCCCATGAAGGAGTTTGAGCTGGGATTGTTTGCTCATGTCTGACACAAGGCAAAAGTAATCAACCTCCAACACATACCTCTTTCTAAATCAATATGCCCTCCATGACAAAGGAGATGTGTGGAGAACAGAGATCTCTCTGGGTGGCTGTTCACTGATTTGACAATCCAACATAGGGTGCGGTCTCAGCAGGCAATTCTAACAATCTGTTGATTTCTTGAATGTTTCTCTGTAGCTTTCAACCAACATTTTTTTTTTCTCATCCTTTAAGACGCTAGACAGGACTAGGGTGTTGAGGTTTGGTCTTTCTGTCTATTGTTATACTAAGTGTAGCCCCCAGGAACTGGAGTCTGCGCAGAGACCCAAGCCATCCTGCCCCCAAGAACTGGAGTCTGCGCAGAGACCCAAGCCATCCTGCCCCCAAGAACTGGAGTCTGCGCAGAGACCCAAGCCATCCTGCCCCCAAGAACTGGAGTCTGCGCAGAGACCCAAGCCATCCTGCCCCCAAGAACTGGAGTCTGCACAGAGACCCAAGCCATCCTGCCCCCAAGTTATTTCTGATTGATAAATAAAGATGCCAACAGCCACTAGTTGGGCTGTGTCTGTCTAGTTCTAGTGCTGATTAAGGTTTATTGGAAATATAAAGGTTGTGTCTGTGTGTGTTTTATCCAGGAATTAAATCATCAAAGGTGGGATAGAAATCCCAGATTTGGATTAAATAATTTCCACAGCACTAGGGAAATGGTGGTAAAAGCCCAGGCCCTACAAGCATGAGGAATAAAATTTACATCCTAAAAACATGTAAATGTAGAGGGAAGGGTACCAGCTCACCTGTAACTACAGCCTCAGATCAGAAAATGGGATGCCCGATGCAAGCTGGTGATCTGGATCGGCAGACTCTGCCTCCAGGTGGAAAAATGATCAAGGGTAATTCTCAACATTAGCCTCCACTTGCATACACACACAGGGTACAAGTATATACACACACCTATGGGCCTGCATGTTTGTAACATACACACATTCACACACACTCACTCACACACACTCATATACACACTCATATACACATTCACTCACACACACTCATACACACACACATACACACACTCATAAACACAGTCACACACACTCATACACACACTTACCCATACTCACACACACACATGCACATACACACACACACACACACACACACACACACACACATTCCACAAGAGAAATGAAAAAAAAAAAAAGGAAAGTGGGAGAAATGCTTCCTGGTCGCTTCAAATATTCTTATGGGATTTTTTTTTTTTTTGCCAATGTCTCTACATCTTCAGACACATCTGTCCACACAAACCCAGTCAACTCCACAACCCGGCCACATTCCTCACACCACAGTGTGGCTTGCAAGTCTCGGTGAGTTCATTCATTTACTTCATTCATTCTTTCTGTTTCTTAGACTTGGCCATCTGAGCTGACCTTGTATTATGTTCACTGACTGTTTCCTCTGAGGCTCTGATTTATTTCACCCATCTAGCAAGGTTTCCCTTTTATTTGGTGTGCTTTCCTACTTCATAATTTCTTTTTTTGTTGTTGGTTGGTTGGTTGGTTGGTTTGGTTTGGTTTGTTTTTCAAGACAGGATTTCTCTGTACAGCCCTCGCTGTCCTGGAACTCACTTTGTAGACCAGGCTGGCCTCGAACTCAGAAATCCACCTACCTCTGCCTCCCAAGTGCTGGGATTAAAAACATGCACCACCAAGCCCGGCTACTTCATAATTTCTGTTTGCTTCCTTTATCATTTCTATCATTTCCCCAACATTCTCTATTTCTTGAGATATCACCCATGCATTTGGCTCTTCAAGCATCACCTCTTTCACATCTTTGAATGTACTTTAAAAGGGACATTTCAAATCTTGGTCTAGGCTAGAGTGGTGTGTCTGCTGTCCTAACTGCTCAGGACACTTATTCATGAGGTTCCCTTGAACCAAGGAGCTTGAAAACCAACAAAGGTAATATAGTGAACAAAATAGCATCTCAAAAAATAAATCAAAATAGCTGTACACATGAGCTCCATAGCAGCTGTATCTGCCTGCAAAGACCAGTCAACACTCCACCATGGGGCCACGACTCAAAGACCCCAACCCTAGCAGAAAAGCTATTGACAAATGATGGGTGTGTGGCCTCTGGAAGGTTGACCAACTCCAGATGATAGGGTCACACCCATGAGTATCTAGGCACAATGGGTTATAAAAAAGTATGTGATGTTCCAAGGGAGATAAGAAGGCCAGGGATAGATCTCGGAGAGTTAGGGGAAGGAGTGTGGTGAGTGTCATCAGAATACATTGTATCCATAGACAAAATTGTCAGTGAACATCATCAGAATACATTGTATCCATAGACAAAATTGTCAGTGAACATCATCAAAATACATTGTATCCATAGACAAAATTCTCAGTGAACATCATCAGAATCCATTGTATCCATAGACAAAATTCTAAGTGAACTAATACAAATACTATTTTAAAAATAGCCTCCCTTAAGGGAGCCATATGCCGGGCCTTTACCATGGATGCTTGGGGCTGATGATTTTCCCATGCATAGCTCTTCATTTTTATTGCATCACTTATCTCGGTTGTTTTGGGGGTTGGGGTGGTTGTTGTTGTCATTGTTGTTATTTGAAAAGTAGACATTTTGATGAGAGCAGAAAAATGAAGAGAGTATGGAGCCAAACATGAAGAAAGAGAGCCCATATTGGAGAGCATCATCAGATAGATCCCTTATGGAACCCCATGGAAGACAGGGAGGAGGGACTGTGGGAGCCAGAGGGTTGGGGGACACTGAAAGAGTGTTCTCCACACTTCAACTAAGCCTGGCTCAGGACTGAAGCTGCAATCTCGGACCCTGAATGTGTAGGTGCAGGTTCTCTGCATATATATCATGGTTGTTGGATTGGTGTTTAGGGGACTCCTGGCAGTGGGAGTTGGGGTGTCCCTGACTCTTTCACCTGCTCTTGGGACCCCTTTCCTCCTACTGTTTCCTTGCCCAGACTCCATGTGAGGGCTTGTGCCTTGTCTTGCTGTGTCCTGTTTGTTTGATGTCCCTGGGAGGCCTGCTCTTTCTTGGAAGGAGTCTGAAGTGTGGAGAGGAGTGGATCTGGGCCAGGAGAACAGAGGTAGAAGAACTGGAGGAGTGGAGGGAGGGTAAGCTGTGGTCAGGATGTATTATAGGAGAGAAGAATGAATAAAAATGTTAAAAGAAAAGACATTTTGAATAATATAGCACAACAACTCTGGAGATTCAATCTTCCTCCCAAAGTTGGTTATGGTAGTTGTCAACTTTTATAGCTATTTTTCACTGGTTTTTCTACGTTCGTTTTATAAATAATCTTTGACCTTTTGGAGGCCCCCCTCACTCACACACACACACACACACACACACACACACACACAGTTAGTCCTATAGGTCAAACATGTTTGAATCACATTTTACACAATAGCATAAAAATCCTGAGTACCTTTAAGAATGACAACTTAAGAGCTGGAGAGATGCCTCAGTGGTTAAGAGCACGGACTGCTCTTCCAGAGGTCCTGAGTTCAATTCCCAGCAACCACATGGTTGCTCACAACTATTTGCAATGGGGTCTGATGCCCTCTTCTGGTGTGTCTGAAGAGAGCAATGGTGAATAATTTTTTTTAAATGTCAATTTAAGCTTGCAAGATGAGAATGTTCCTTAAAAAAAGAGTCAATACTCCTCAGAAGAGCTCTATTTATATGAAAATAGTCACAGATTTTTATTTATTTTACTAAAGACAGCCTCTCTGGCCTGAAACCACAGCAGGTGGGTGCAGCCCTGTATGTATGTATGCCTTATGCAAGACTACCACCCATCAGAAGAACCTGGTGGCATCCTCATGGATGCAGCTGACACAGGTGCTTGATGTTAGGCAGAAAGAACTGGCAGGAGCCATTACATTGAGAGTGTATGGCTAGGAGTCTGGTACAGAGAAAATATGCCTCGCTACCTACAGATTTGTTGGTGGATGGCCCACATATGAAATTTTAACCCTTCAGGCCCCGTGGTTAAAGGCTTCAAAATGCCATTAGTGTAACCTTCCTTTGATCTCTCACTTTGGCCATCAAACTACTGAAAATTATGCTGATCAGGGATAATTCCATTTTACATTTTCCAGCTCATACTGGAAGAGGAAAAAGGCTAGAAAAGGCTAGAAAAGGCCCTGGTCCAGAGAGAGAAGGGACTTGTCTGCTAGGAAATGATCTCACATTGTTCTGGCATCATGGTAGATCATCTTTCAGAAGAAACTAGAGTTGACAACGGCCCAGGGTACGAAGGAGCATATATCTGCCAGAACTGCTCCTCTGTTGGTCCTCCTGCTCTCTAGTTAAGGCTGACCCCTAGCATCAGGATCCCAAAGACAGACGTGGGTGTCACAAGATCTCTTTGTCCCTCTTCCCAATGTGACTAACTCTCCTGTGTCATGTTGTTGTTATAACTTGCCTGTTTAATTCGGCTTTTGAGGATGGGTGGCTGATGACTTTTTAGAGCTGCCAGCTCAAAAACAAAACAAAAAAACAACAACAAAAACAACAACAACAACAACAAAAAAAAAAACCCTAAGGCTAGATTCTTTTTTTCCAATACTAAATGAAGACGAATTTAGAAAACACCTTTTTAAATTTAATTTTCTCATGTATATGTATGTACGCATGCAGCCTGGTCTACAAAGTGAGTTCCAGGACAGCCAGGGCTATACAGAGAAACCCTGTCTCGGAAAAAAAAAAAAAAAAAAAAAAAAAAAAAAAAAAAAAAAAAAGATGTGCATTGTGTGCAGGTGCTTCTTGTCCTCTAGAATTATAGGTGGTTGTAAGCACTCAATGTGGGTGCTTCGAACCAAACTCAGGCATCTGGAAAAGCAGTGAGTGATTTTAATCACTGAGGCATCTCAAAGAATCACAAACTCTCTACTAATGCTATTTATTACAAACATGATTTCAGTAATTGTTAATTTATTTTTTTTAATTGTCTTGATAGTTGATAACTTTTATGGGCCACAATCTTATATAACTAAAGAGAAAAATCATAAAACTTTTGCATTATGCTAACGTATTGCCAAGAACCAGCCTCAGCTTGGAAAGGGGTTCCTGAGAGAAGAGGTGTTTGAGAGTGGCAAAAAAATGACTCAAAGTCAAATCATGGGGTACAAGCTGATGGCCTATGTTCTGCTCAAGACAGCTTTCCAGATAGCACTTGCTCGGGCTCTCTCTCTCTCTCTCTCTCTCTCTCTCTCTCTCTCTCTGGCTCCCTCCCTCCCCCAGAGGGCTATCTCTTGCAATAACCAAGGCAGGGAGGGGTTCTCTGAACAGTGTATCTGAAGATCAAAACCCCAGTCTTTTATTTACATATCAATTCAGTCATTACTCCAGGTTCCCTTTTGACTATCCCTTGAATCAACATCCCATGACCCTAGCCTCTAGATTGTTAGAAAGAGACAGCAAGCACATTTTTTTTAACATTGCAAATGAGTGAGATCTGCCTGTCTTAGTAAGCACAGACAATAACCTAGCTGGGTAGGATCTCACTCTAAGATCAACATTCCTACCATGACTGAGCCTAGTCTACTTCTGTCCCTGGCTGACCTTGAACTGAGGAATCTGCCTGCCTTTGTACCTTTCTGACAAGTTGGCTCACAGTGCAGCTGCCTCTGCTATTCTAGGTCCATGAAACTCTTCATATAATTCAATATTGCAGCCTTACATTTTGCATAGTTGAGAACTTACATTATTTTTAAACTCATGTTTACAGAGTTTCTTCCCACAGCCTTAAGGATGTCCCAAAGGTCTTAGTGTTCACGATTTTGCTGAGACTTTAGACACACCCTCACCTCCTGGATTCATGCTGACTGATTATCATGGAGCCATTAACCTTGGCAGAGAGAATATTTCCTGAAGGAGGAACATGAAGTAAAATATATATATTTATAAAAACAAGCCTCACGCCCAGCAACTGTCAACACTTGTGGAGACCCACACCCTGTTGGCTCTGTTCCAAGGACAGAAAACCACGTCATACCATCTCTTCCATATGGCCAAGCAGGACTTGGCAATGAATAATGTGTCATTTCTTCTCATTAAGCAAAATAATGACAGGAAGTAGAAGAGAAATGTTTGATAGTGTCAACCTGTTTGAGCATTACAGAAGTGAGAATGAAGACTTTGTGTGGAGCAGTTGTGGATAAGAAGCATCATTGATCTCAAGATAGAGTTGAGCTCAGGGACCTTAAGACAGTGGGATGAAGACAATAGATGTGCTGTCTCAGCTGCTGCATTGCATGACCAAGCATCCTGCTTTAAGGCTGCAAACGATTCTTCCAATTTGAGGTAATAGCTCTGACATGTCCATGCACATTTGAAGTAACATTTCAGAATAATGAATGTATCTCAATATTTATATTATAGCTATGCTAAAGGTAATTGATTGTAGTGATTTTTGTCTTGTTTCATACTCTACATATATTCTGTGTGTCGAACCTTTATGCTATGATCTTGCTGAAATCATTTAACATTTAAGGAGTTCTCATTGTAAGTTTCAGAGAATTTCTCCCTAGGCAATGCTGTCAGTTGCAAACAAAGAAAATTCAGTCCTTCCCCTTTACTTCATTTTTTAAATTGCAGTGGCTAGAAATTATCACAGTTATGTTGATGGGAAACCCTCCAATCATATCTTTGGCATTTTCCTTGGATAAAGGGGAAAATATCCAATATTTTGTTACTGACTATGATGAGAACTATGGGTAGTGGTGGCACAGGTATTTGGTTGGGTTTGTTTGGTTGGTTGGTTGAGTTTTGATGCTGTCTGTCAAATCAGGCATTTCCTTTTGTCATCATGATTGGATGTTGGATCTGTCCAACCTATCATCTACATTGATTACTGTGTTTTAGTAGACTAATGATATGGTGGATAAACTGAATGACATTAAATGTTGATCCAGTCTTGCATCCTTGAAATGAAATTTACTTGGTCATGAAGTATGGTATGTTGTTATTGTTGTTGTTGTTACAGTATTGTTTTAGTCAGGGTTTCTATTCCTGCACAAAACATCATAACCAAAAAGCAAATTGGGGAGGAAAGGGTTTATTCAGCTTACAGTTCCACATTGCTGTTTATCACCAAAGGAAGTCAGGACTAGAACTCGAGCAGGTTAGGAAGCAGGAGCTGATGCAGAGACCATGGAAGGATGTTACTTACTGGCTTGCTTCCCCTTTCTTGCTCAGCCTGCTTTCTTATAGAACCCAGGACCACAAGCCCAGGGATGGCACCACCCACAATGGGCCCTCCCTCCTTGATCACTAATTGATCAAGATGCCTTACAGATAGATCTCACAGAGGCATTTCCTCAAGGAAGGCTTCTTTCTCTGTGATAATTCCAGCTTGTGTCAAGTTGACACACAAAATTAGCCAGTACAAGTATATATTTAAGGGATAATGGTGTCTTGATATGGTAAAATAAATATAGTCATTAAACAAGTTGACATATCTATCATCTCAGGTAGTTGACTTGTTTGTGTGATTTTGAAAATGCTCAAGATATCCATACTTTTGGATATAGTCAAGTAAACATTGCTGGATATGACATTTTGCTTTCATGAGAACTCGTGATCAACAATCCCATTTCCCCTTTTTATCCATTGGTATATATGGAAAGAAAAGGTAGTCCCAGATGTAATTGTGGTATGATTTATGTGGAAAACATACTTATTTCCTAAAGTTTGGAAGTAGCCAAGCTCAGTGATCACTAATATCCCTTTCACTTTAATGGAGCATGGATATGAAGTGCCTCATACTGTTTTAAATAGAATCAGCTTATTATCCAGCAATCTCTCACATGGGGATAATGGGGTTTCAATATGAAATTTTACCCTATAGGTTCATGTACTTGAATTTAGTCCTCATTTGGTATCACTGTTTAGAAGGATTCTGGGACCTTTAGGAGGTAGGGCCGAAGTAGAAGAAGTATGTCCTCCAGGTTTGAGAGCTGATACCCTGATGCATCTTGCCACCCTTATTCCCATTCCTAAGTAAAGATGCAGATTAATCAGCCAGCTTCCTGCTTCCCCCATGATCCCTTCCTTGCCTGTCCCCTTGTCTTCCCTATCATGAGTGACTCTAGCCCTCTGTAACTGTAAACCAAAATAAACCCTTTCTTCCTTAAGTTGTATGACATGTTGACTGAGAACGGCTCCCATAGGCTTACATGGTTGAATAAGTACTTGGTCCCCACTTGGTGGACACTTTAGGGAGAATTACGAGATGTGGCCTTTTTGGAGTAGATGTGTCACTAGGGTATGGGTTTTAAGGTTTCAAAAGCCGATCACGTTCCCAGTTAGCGCTCTGCCTTATGCTTATGAATCCTATGCAAGCTCTCAGCCAATATTCATTGGCAAGCAGTCTATCAGTATACACAGTTAAGGTTATAATGAAAAGTAATTTTTCCTAAAATAGAAAAATAATGATCAAAATAAAAACTGAAAGAGGGAAAGGAGAGTTGGAAAAAGCATTGATTTTTTTTGCAATAGCTTTTAAATTAAAATGATAGGACATCATTTGACCCCATTTCTTTCTGCATAGCCAATAAGGGGGATCCATGGACACCTACATGCACACACACAAACACATACACACACATGCACACCCACCCACATGCACACACACATACACACACACATACACACACACATTCATGCACACACACATGCACACACACACATACACACACACAAGCCCACACAGCCAAATACACGTAATTAAAAATAATAAAAATAGTTTTTAAAAGAGGAAACCGAAAGTAAAAATGAAGAAGAAGTAATAACGACAAAAGAGGAAACTAAGTTTTCTGGGCTAATATCTGCTTATCAGCGAGTGCATATTAAGTGACTTCTTTTGTGATTGGGTTACCTCACTCAGGATGATACCCTCCAGATACATCCATTTGCTCAAGAATTTCATAAATTCATTGTTTTTAATAGCTGAGTAGTACTCCATTGTGTAAATGTACCACATTTTCTGTATCCATTCCTCTCTTGAGGGACATCTGGGTTCTTTCCAGCTTCTGGCTATTATAAATAAGGCTGCTATGGGTAGGGGAGCAGGGCAGGGGGGTGGGGGGGTATAGGGGACTTATGGGATAACACTTGAAATGTAAATGAAGAAATTCTCTAATAATAAATAAACTAAGGAAATCTTTACAGACACAGGAGTCAGTTTTCTACACCCACGATCTGTTCTGCTTCATGCGGAGCATCAGGTACTAATGAAGCCAACCCTCTTCAACAACTTTTCATTGTGTTCTCAAACTTTAAAAGAAATGACACAACCTCAATCTATTTGCAGGCAGAGAGTACACTCCAATGAGAACACTTCAAAGAACAAATTTTATTTTCACTTAAAGGAAATTGGTTCAAATCACAAAGTGTAGATTCCATGCAGAACACAAGCGTGAGGTGAATTCAAATGGACTTGGTTTGGCTTAAGCGCGTGAATGTAGACTCTGCATTTTTGGTATTTTTGCTTTATAAGTTTATTGGCATTCATGCTAGAGTTGTCACTATGAGATACATTTGACTGACAGCTCCTTAAGGAACAAGGACAAGAGCATGAGGCACCAGGCAGCTCACGCCACTGTTTAATAGCAGCATTTAGGCAATATCATCAGGAAGACGCAAGTTAGAGCATACATACAGTTTTTCTTTACTTTTACTACCTATTTAACCAAAAGCTTTAGCTATAGAGAACTACAGGCAATATTATATTTATCTCTTGGAGATAATAATAGAGGCAAAGACATGCACTTAATTAACAGTGAGTTAGGACATTGATTTCAAAACTCCTTATGTAATGATTGTGAACATCACTTTAAGCTTTTGTGTTGGGATGGGGAGTAAAAAGCGCCATGAAAGCCTTCTTTTGAAGAAAAGCTGTCAAATTCCTGCAGTCCCTAAGGCTCAGGAGACCCTGTGTTTCTGGGGCTACCTCAATGCCAGTAGCTCAATGGGCACAGAGTCTGGCCAATGCAAATGGTAGAAATTCCCAGTGATTTCAATCCTGTGGCAACTCACGGCTCTAAATCCTAGATGCATAGAAGCCTTATATCACAGGCCCAGGCGCCCCCTTTACCCTCCTATAAGCCATGAAGTGGCTCTCTCCCTGTGACTTCCACACCACCAGCATGGACACCACAAAAAAAAAAAATGCTGTAGGTTGCGTATCCCACAGGATAAAGCTGGAAGGACCCACACTCTGAGTTCCTCAGCTCCCACGTGAAACCGGAGACCCTCTGCCCCCAGGGAAGGGGAGCAGGTCTAGTAGGACTTCCCAAATAATCCCAAGTCTGAGATATCTTTTCCAGAACCTTCCTCTACAGACAATGAGAATACCATCCCCAAAGAATAACTTGTGAAGGAAATTTAGACCCAAAAGGAGTACACACACACACACCATGCTCTCTCTGCAATGCACACAGCTCTCACAGCTCAGGCACACAGAACCTGAGAAATGCACAGAGATTTTCAGCAACAGATGCAGAATGGGAATGCCTGCCCCTTCTGTCAGCTTTCCAGTCTCATCATGAAAGGAGAATGTAGGTCGGAACACTGGAAAAGTAAAACGTGGGAAATAGAACTCACATACCCATTTATAGCTTCTGGATATGTCTGTGCTATAACTGGCCTTTATTTCTGAAGGTGTTGCCATTAGTCTTTTAGCTCTGTTTTTAAAAAGCACCTCACACCTGGCCTCTGTTTACGCCCCTCACACAGGTCAGGCGACTGTTCCTTGCTGAATGAAGTGAACCTGAGGGAACCAAAGCACAAGCAGATGAGAAGCTTGTGTGTTGCTCACTGCCTGGCCCCAAGCCTATTCATGCAAACTGTGCTCTTTGCTGCTTCCATAGAAGCTACTTTCTCTGGAAGCAAAAAGCAAAAAAAGAAAAACCAACCTCTTGCCTTCAGTCAATCAAACACTCTCATAGGCTCTCACAATATTATCCAACTCAACATTTGTAACTGGAGTCTTTCTTTCATCCGCAACACCTTAGATGGCAAGTTCCATAACAAGCTCACCCTGACTCAGTCCTTCCTCAAGGTTGTCAGATACCACATGGAGCCTAGACACCTACAGCTCATCTTGTATTATGGCATACCAAGAAGACTATGACAGGGGCTCTGGAAACTCGGTCACTGGCTAGAGTGTTCTTATAGAGGTGGATCCAGTGATGGGCAGAGAATTCTGGGCTCTCCAGAGCTCAGTGTGATGGGGCTTGCCCAGGAGGCCATGGCTGACCCAGGAAGCAAGCTCTGGAGTGGAGACCAAGGTCATCTGCCAGCATACCTCCACCACAGACTCAGAGCACTTCAGAACAACACCTAACACTCCAGAAAGAAATGAGTTCTCAGACATAAGGCACTCTCAAACTAGCTCCCCACCAGAGGGCTGCCATTTCTGCCCTGTCTGGACTGCTCTTGAACAATCTGACTATGGGAAAGAGTTGATTAACCACCCGTGGTCTGTGATAGAAACAGTCTACTCCTGAAGTCTACATTTCTCACATGTATCTGTTTTAAAACTAAGTATTGTTGGGATAGCCAAGAAGAATCCTGATGATGAAGGCATGGAAGACATGGCCAGCCTCCGATATCCCTCCACACAGGCAGAACATACCCAGGTGAGGATATGTGGCAAAAGCTGAGAGAACAGCCAGAGAGAGCATTTTGGAGGCAGTGACTGGGGAAGGGTGAGAAATTCACGCAGACAGAAACAGCAGCACGTAGCTTGGGTTTGCAGCTCCCTTCTCAAGAGATCGTTCATAGATGTCTGTGCTAGGTTGAACTATAAGTCATCTACTAAACTAAAGAAGTAGAAGCTACTTGTCCACCAACTTCACACACACACACACAGAGGGGGGTGGAGAGAGAGAGAGAGAGAGAGAGAGAGAGAGAGAGAGAGAGAGAGAGAGAGAGTCTTCCCATGGATCTCAAACCACAGAGAGTTCCGCAGAAGGGCAGCTCAAGCCTCCACAGAAGGGCAAGCCCTGGGGTCCACACAGGGTTTCCTGAGCAGTTCAGCAAGGCTTTGCACACACTATGCCTCGGATCCTGAGGAATCCCGAGATCATGATTTTTGGAATCCCCCTGGAAGCTCCAGGACTGGCACTAATTTCTGTCTATAGCAAATCTCTTCCTTCATAGGGCACAATGGCAGGTGGCCACATGGTCAACTGTACTCGGTGGCCCTACCTTGACACAGAACGGAAGGGTTACCTACAATTTCAGGCAGGCCGGCACTCCTCCTTTGTCACCACGTGGCTGAGCAGGTCCTTTAATACCCAAAACAAGCTGACAGAGGAAGAGAAGAAGCCTTGCAGCTCCTCGGGCTTAATAAGCCAGATTTAATCATCAGTATCTAATCTTTGAAAATGCGGTACTACAGTAGGACTTTATCCCAAAGAAGCCTACAGAATCTAAAGCTCAGTCAACTAGGGGTTCTTGTCCTGACTCCCATACTCCACAAGGCATCTGTTCAACCTGCCAGCCCCAGCCACTGCTGTGTAGATTCAGAAAATCTAGAGGGCGTCATTTCCACAGAGCTCACCCCGCCCCACTCTCCGTACTCACTCATGTGGCCATACTACCGTCACTGTGCCCAGAAGAGGACTTGAGAGCCCAGGTGGTTCATAGGGCAAGCAATATAATGGACAGGATGCAGCCAGCCACCAAGACCATGAAGAAGTCAGTGTTCAGGCCTGTTAATGCTTCTGAATGCCACCAGCACATAGACAGGATTTCCTCAGACCCGCAGAGAGAGCCGCATCTGACCCTGTCACACTGAGAAGCCACCACGTATAATCAGAGACATGGCGCGTGCACAAGAGATCAGGACATCTTGACTAATGTGTGACTTGAAATGCACTTGCCTTACACAGAAGCAGCTTCCATCTACAACATGGGGAGCCTTTTAAACAGTTCTTCCTGCTCAACCTTTTCACTTCCAACAGGGGAAACATTCAGATACGGTATCGATTTAACCCAGATATGGTTACATTTGCCAGTCAATCAGTAACGGTGAGACTCGTTGGCCACCTGCTGCCTATGGCCAACATAATAAATGAAGTGTTAACTAGACAAGTCATTAACGCATCATCAAGACGAAACCTGGTGTGCAACTCTTGAACGACTGAGAATCTGACTCACTTCCCTAGACAGCCACTTACAAAATGAAAACACAAGAAGCATTTCCAGCCAGCACGGATGAGAACTGCAGCACGCTGGATAGCGGAGTTTCCTCAGCGAATGACCCCACGCATCTCTCCAGTCCCCACTCTTTGTGATGTATACATATGCACGCCGCAACTCCCTTAAAGCTAAGAGCATGACGCAGCCACACACTCGTCGTTCTTGCGGTTTTATCACAAGCACGGGTGCTTGGGGGCTCTGTAGCCCGGTATGGAAGGAAGTGGGTACTTAGGTGGGTGGTCCTCTCCTGTCAGCTGCATCGTGACCTGTGGATTCAGTCAGCAAAGTGATTATCACGGCTGGACCTCTGTGTACCTGAGAGGCGGGTAGAGCGGTGATCCGTTCCATCCTGATTTGAAGCTGAATCATAAGCTCCAGGCATGACTCATGAACCCAGCCAGCTCGCTCTGCTCTACCCTGCCATATTCTGGGGGAGCTGGGGCTAACTGTGTACAAAGAGGCAGGAAGCTGAGACAAAAGAATAAAAGATGGACAAAGGGAGACAGGAAATGTGTAAATAGAACAATTTAGTTAAAAGTAACAATAATTTGAACCTAATATTCAGAAATGGGCCTCAGGTTCCTGCACAGCTGAATACCTATGTGGATGAATGTGTGGGTGAGTGTGCATGCACGAGTGCGTGCGTGCGTGCTTGTGTGCGCAACAGCAAACATTCCAGCATGCCTTTAAACCCAGCACTCGGAAGTCAGAGGCAGGTGGATCTCTGAGTTTGAGGCCAACCTGGTCTACAGAGTGAGTTCCAGGACAGCCAGGGCTACACAGAGAAACCCTGTCTTGTAAAACCAAAACAAAAAAAAAAAGTATATCCAAATCTATCTCTGCATGAAAGCAAAGATCCCACAAAATAACAGCTGCCTCAGAGGATGGCAGCAGAAAAGCTTGTAGTCACAAACACATCAATTTCCTTTCTAACACCCTAAAAAGCAGCCACCTGCCTGCCCCTGCTTCAAAGGTCCACACATTCCTTCTTCCGCTGGGCTGCAGGAAATGTCCTTGTGCCAGGGAGGTCACCGTCATCCACTGCCTCCAAACTGACTTTGGTAATCACTTACCAGGGAGAGGAAGCTTGGCACATGTGTGGGCTCTTCCTACACTCATTGGGGTGACTAATCTGCCCTGGGTCATAGGAACACCTTCCAGAGCTCTCAGTCTCCCATCTTCCCGAGAAGTGGCTACAATTGGGATTCTAAGTCACTTTAGAAATACAGTCAAGCACAAGGGAAGAGAAAATGGTTAGAATGGCAGTTTACAGAGGCGTCTTTCGGGAGCAGGAGCAGTTTGAATGAATGTTCAGCAAATTTGGGGTTCACAGGTACACACTGTCACATTCTTGCTGTGGCCCCCACCATTAGATGCTGCTGTCTGGGCAATTATGGGTGTATGAACACGTGCCTTCTAGATAAGCCCTGCCTCGGGCCCACAGTGTTGGCTTTCCATCTAAGAAGCTTCTGACCAGAAGAGAACAAGGAACTCTTAGAGCATAGGATATCTCTCTCACATACAAGTTTGACCAAGAGCCTCTGTGGACAGTGTGAGTGAAGGTATGCCAACACCCACAAGAACAGCTTTAGGTTCCCCCAATCACATGAGGTACCTTTTTCAAGATCAAGTATTTCTGCTCCAATGTTGAATAAAGTGCAAAGAAACAAACAAATTCCATGCAAAGGGCTTACAAATCTCTTTAAAATACCCGACAACACCAGCAGACAGGTCCTGCCCTGGCAAGCACTGAGAACTCTTCATTCCCCAGGATTCCAACAGTTTTCTCTTTTCCATCCAGAGACTGACTTAGGCTTTTGCAAATGCAAACACTGTTTACAGGGGTATAGTCACAAAAATAAATGGATGAGCTAGAAAAGTTAATGTGCCAGAAGTCTAAATCACATTTTTTTAACCTAACTTAGATGCTTCATAAGGAGTCCTGATTTGGCACAGATATACACCCTTTTTGATTTTTTTTAAAGTGTCTTGCTTTGTTTCCCCCATCCTAAAATATTATCAAAGTCTTAAATCTAAACATTATTCTTCTAAGACAGGACAATTTAGTATTTTCACAGCCTTTTCCTACGGCAAGTATAAATAAATATGAAATTTGTTGTGAAAGTTACATTTGTAAGTCACATGGTGATGATTTTAATTCTAAATTAACATTGCTCCAGGGAATAATATTTGGCAAAAACAATCCTTAGACATTTGTTGGTACAAGTCTGCATAAGGCAGCATGTCTCTGTGTGTCTCTATTCTCCCACAGGATACTTTTGTCTTTGTTCATTCTGAATCAAACGTCTCTCCTGCTTTCTCCATGAGCCATGGATATCAACCACGTGGCTAAGTTTTGTTCAGTTTTCAACCCCAAAGAAATTATTAGCTGACTGGTTTCCTGGATTCTTTGAGGGCACAGCTAATACATTTGCCAAAAGCATCCTTAAAGCTACACACAGGTTTGCAGCAGTCCTTGGCAGACTTACTGGAGTTTCTTAGTTCACCCTAAACTCCCAGTTCACAGGATTGTTTCATAATAGAGTCATCGCTGATCTCCCAAGATGAACTTGCTGGGGCTCACATTCCCAGACAGACCTCTGGACACCCATGGGAACAATTTTGAAAAGCCTCCCCCGACTCAGAAGAGGTGCCAGTCCACAAAGGTTCAATAAAATAAAAATCACTATTCTGTGCCCACAGTTGTATTTCAAAACACAGACTAGACTATTACCTCTCCTCTCAAAATTAAAAAAAAAAAGAACTTTCCCCTATATTAACTGGCCTTAAAATGTGGATTTCAAATATACTTCACAGAACTTGCTTTATACTGTGGAGATCAAAACATTTGTAGAGTGCTATAGGACTTTCATTCCTTGCGAGATAGAAACTATACAGAAGTTTCTTTTGTTTCACAAATACAATTATAGAGTAAAATGAAATTGGAAAATGATCTTCAGTAGACCCACGAGTTCCTGGAACAAAGTACTTTTACCTCTGTGGAATGTAGTTAGATTGATAGGAATTGCTGTGAGGAGAATGAGCTGCCGTGTTACTTGGTAACTCACTCCCTCCTCCTCTCTCTCTAACACACATGGGAGCAGGAGGTTGGGAGGCTCCCGCAAGCCTTCACACGTGGGTGCAGTTGGTGGATGGTGGGGTGTCGATCCGGTTCTTGTTTTCCTTAGTATCATTGCGTGGAGATTCGTCACAAATATGACACTTGAACACTTGCTTGTATGCCTTCCGGAAGTTTTCTGAGAGAAAGGCGTATATGATGGGGTTCACCGAGGAGTTGCTGTACGCCAGGCAATGGGCAGTAATTCTGAAGAAGAAGGAAGCTGGCGTCAGAGGGAAGGCTCCAAACTCAGCCCAGAGGTGGACGACGTGATGGGGCAGCCAGGATATGCCAAATACCACAACGACCACCAGGACAGTCTGTGCAGTCTGGAAGACAGAGTAAGAGGGTTGGAGAGGGGACAGGAGCTGCAGGAATACATCAGAAAAATACAGCGCTGTAAAATACACCCCAGCAGCATTCATAGGTACTTTCTTTTTTTAAAAATTACTTACTATTATATGTCAGTACACTGTAGTTGTCCCCAGAAACACCAGAAGAGGGCATTATGGGTTGTGAACCACCATGTGGTTACTGGGATTTAAACTCAGAACCTTCAGAAAAGCAGTCAGTGCTCTTAACGGCTGAGCCATCTCTCCAGCCCTCATAGGTACTTTCATGAGATCACACAAAAGTATTAAATTTGACCTCACACAACACTTCTGTTCCTCATCTCCAGACCCAGCTGGGACCTAACACAGTCCTTATTCCTAGGCATGTGTAAGCACATGTGGACTGTGGTAGTATGAGATTAGAAACAGATCAAGACTGAGGACTATTGCCTACACTAGAGAGAGTTCTGCCAGCAGCCAAGAGATGAGGCAGGAGGAGCCAGAGCTCTGGACCAGTGTGACCTTTACACAAGACCCTCCAACTCAAGAAAACCAAACCAGCACAGCAAGCCTCTTCCGATATGCACACACCAAGTTCCCTCAGGAGCCCGGAGCTCAGGCAAACCCAGATGCACACACGTGGGAGATGTTGCTTTCTCATTATTGAAGACAAGGTGGAGAGTCTAGGAGCTAACATTCTCACAGCCATTCCCAGGGCATCATGGAGACCAACAAGCCTATGGCTAGCTTAACTTGTCCTAAGTCAAAAGCACTCAGACACATGAAGTAGGTCTCTATGTTTCTTAATGATTGTCACCAAGCAAACAACAGGAAGAAAGTGTCCTTGGTTCATAATCTCAAAACAAGGGAGCATAGACCAACCAAGCCATGGTCTGTGTGCATAGACCAACCAAGCCATGGTCTGTGTGCCTGGGCCTCCCTACCAGCCACCAACCTCAGAGGACCTTTCTAAAGGACACCGCTGACAGGTCTGTGCTACATGGCAGGAGTCTTTCTCTACTGCTTCTTGTGAAAGCGAATCCTACGGTTCTAGAATAGTGGTTTTCAGACCCCCTAATGCTGTGCCTCCGTATACTGTAGTGACCCCCAACTATAAAATTACCTTTGTTGCTACTCTATAACTGTAATTTTGCTACTGTTGTGAATCATAACGTGAACAGTTTTAAAGACAGGGGTTTGCCCAGAGGATTGGTGACCTTCACGTTGAGAGCCACTGTTCTAGAATGGAAAGTCTGAAATATAGTCATGGCATCTTCAAGACTGAATCCTGGCAGCAAGCTAAGACAACAGTAGAAGTTCACCACTGAGGAGGCTGAGAAACAGCAGGTGGTGAATGGCCAGACTTCTGTCAGAGAAAGCAGAGAGCGCAAGACGGGGGTGCTGGACTTCAGGTCAAGGACAGTAGGGACAGGACAGGAGGGACAGGAGAAGAAAGCTAAACTCACTACCAAGAGGCACCCTAGATTTTGCACAACTATTGGCCAGACAGCAGATCTGCTCACCATCTTTGGAAGATGGTAAAAACCTCCTCAAGACCTGCTTTCCTCCTCATTAATGCAGATTAACCAACAAAATGATTCTCAGATTGTACTTGGACCATGTAAGCACTAACCAGTTCTGCTATTAAAAACCCACAGGCAGGTGTTACAAAGCGAAAGCTTACCTATTAAGTCCACTTACTGCCTGGGCCACAGAGCAAATGCAATTAGCTCACACAT
The DNA here is from genome assembly GCA_902729485.2 of Mus minutoides. Classification (NCBI taxonomy): domain Eukaryota; kingdom Metazoa; phylum Chordata; class Mammalia; order Rodentia; family Muridae; genus Mus; species Mus minutoides. The sequence goes on from LR749544.1 coordinate 3,107,766, forward strand.
ATTACAGAAGTGTTTGCTATCAATCCATTTGCCCATTAGTGTGTGAGAACTGCCATTCTCTGGTGATTCAATCAAACAACCTGTAAATGATTGTGTTCGAAATACAGGAGAACATCCCCTCTAAGATGGTCTAAGATGGTCAGTCCATCTCCCTACAAAAGTCCTACTCTGTCACTATTTCCTGCTCTGCTTCTTTTAGGAAGCACGGGCTAAGTACAAAGCTTAGAGCAGACTGGCAGGTCGGCACCTCAGAAGCTGGTGATGAGTTCCATCTTATCAGGATCAGAATTGCAAATGGCTGTGTGCCCAGAATATGCAATGTTTTTATGGTATCGGTTTCTCTGAGCTTTGTGGCTTTACAAACAAGCCTTTAAATGTTTACAGTCCCCCTGCTTTTCTCAGGAACACACATCTGAGCCAGGCTCTTTTTCATGGCCGACTGGAAGTGCTAATATAAGTGGCTAATAACTTGCAATACAAGTATTAGAAGCAAATTCTGGGTGCATGCTCCTATGAGCTATTGTCTACCTGTGGCTGCTCCTAAGAGCTTAATAGAATGCTGCTAAGCACCCCACTGGTCCAGCGGGGAATCCCAGAGAAGCTATTCTCTCCAGCACCGTACGTCTGTGTCCTTCACACAAGCCTTAGTCTCAGCCTCAGTAGTATGAAAAGCCAGATATCCCCCAAGAGTGGTGTTTGTTTTTGTTTTTGGTTTTTTTTTTCTTTTTGCTCTTTCAGCAAATGCTGGTGGATCTGAGAAGAACAAAATTTATCAGGAGCAAGTCTGCCCTAATTAGAAACTCTCCTCCTTTGACTGATAATCGCCCCTCCAGTATAGAATTCAGAAAGCAATATGTCTGGAGTTCATCAGCTCAGAGTTAAAGATCTGCTCAGAATAACACATGTGTTCTCGTCTCAGCCCCAGGATTGTGGTAAATCAGTGTGCCCATCATTACCCAAGAGCACCCTGGGCCCTGTCACTGAATGGGCCATGGCTCATTCAGTGGATAATAGTTACTGGATAGTTACCTTGGAAGCTGACTCTGTACAATGCTCAGGAGATTTAGCGAGTCCCTGAAGAGTCGCATAAAAGCCACAATAAAAGTGGGGTTATCTCATGCACCAAGAGTGAAAGCAATTAAAGAGGTTTCACTTAATACTGATAGCTCTCCTGGCAGAAGCATTTCTACCCACAGGCAAAGCGAGAAAAGCTGCCTCTGCTATATCCCTCTAAAATATCAGAATGCACCAGACTCCCCTGCATGGAAAGTGACAGGATGAAACAGAGACTGCTCTGCATGGAAAAAAGTTCTTAATGTTCATTTCTAACACCATGTCCCTGTTTCTTACAAAGCCATTTGTCTTTGCCAGAGATGGTGTGATACTGGGCATACACGGTAACTGACGTCATTCATTGGTCTGAAGCGCAGCATCCTAGTTTCGACAGAGACGCTGTACACACACAACAGATCTGCCTCCTCTTTCTTCCTAACCCTGAACCTGTCGAAAAAATATTAGTCTCCCTTGATTTGTGAGTTGTTCTCTTCAAGCGATCAGAGAGATCTGTCTTTTCTTCAAAGAGTCTAATTCAATGTGCCTAACAAAACTCAGCGGGGAAGGAAAGAGAGAGCACAGGGGAAGACTGTGAGAAGCCCCAAGCAAGCTGTGTGAAGGACAGCCAGAACGCTCGCTGGACACATCAGGGAACAGACTATAATAACCAAAATGCATCTGTTGAAAGCACACAGATGTTTGTACAACATCAGTGGGCCTTTGACCAGGCTCCCTCCCAAAAGCACCCACCCACTGTGCTACCCTACCACCCTCCCAGCACTAGGTAAGGTTCTTGTTTTCAGTCAACCAGCCTCAAGCCAGAAGCATCTCTCTGCCTGTCAGTGCTTAGGCAAAGTCCTTAATAGGTAATTGGGCTTTAATTTATTTATGGAAAGACATCCTACCTTCTTCCTACATTTTCCTCCATATGGGAATAGCTACACAATGCGTCCATCACAACAAGCTGGGCTCGCACTTCATAACAGTGATAAGCCTTGCACAGAAAGTTCGCCTGCTGATGTGAATGTGTGTATCCCTCAGACTCATAGGTTAAAATCTGATCACCAAGATGGTATCTGGAGGTAGAGTCATTAGGAGAAGATGAGGTTATGAAGAAAGTATACTCCAGAATGGAACCAATGCCCTTGTCAAAGAGCCCTACCCCTACTCCATCCATTGTGTGCAAATGCAGACAGAAGGCTGGGGCTAAAAGTCTACCAGCACTTGATCCTGGAATTCCAGGCTCCAGAATATAGGAAAATACATTCCTGCTGTTCATAAGCCACACCCTGAGGGATATTTCATTTCTGTCACATTAGCGAGTGGATACAGCACAAGGACAGAAAACTGCTTGGCCACTGAGAGGACCTAGAGATAAATAATGTTAGAATGAGCCAACAACCGACATCCCCATCCATCCATTCTCCATTGGAACCTATTTCCTTCCCGTCAATCCACTGCTGCAGTTTGAGTGTGCAAGGTCCTGTCACCAAGGCTCCCAGGTCTGCACCCTGCACTCCCTGCTGAGGATGGGGCATGAAGTAGGGCCTAACTGGAAGAAGTCAGACACCAGGGCAGACCTGAGGTTTCTCAGCCCACCCGAACTTCCTGATCCTCTCTGATTTCTGAATGAAGACACAATGTGACCGTCACCTCATGTTTCTACCACCTTGCCTTTCCTCACCAGGTTGAACTCTACCGCCTTGAACTCTAACCCAAATAACCCTTCCTCCTTTGAGTTACTTCTTTTGGTGGGTAACTGGTTACAGTAAGAAAAAGGATAAGTAACACAGCCGTTAACCATCAGTCTCTATCAGAGTCCCTCAATAGTAAACATGGCCATGTGTGTCCCAATGACCACACCCTGCGCTGAGATCTGCTGGGGAAGGGTCCCCAGCTGATCCTCTGTGATTGAGCCCAGTGACTCTTCTTTCTGTCTTTTTTCTTCCTCCTCTGTCTTCAGTGTCATCACCTGCTTCTTTCTTTCCCTCCCCCTCCCCTGAATCTCTTTCCTATCTCTCTCTTAGACACATACACACACACACACACACACACACACACACACACACACACACACTACAGTCATGTTTATTTGCTTCGTGCAAACAAAAAAGGCAATTAAATCTATCAGAGGAGATCAGACATCTGTTCAGCAGCTGTGAAAAGCTAGTCTGAGGAGGGAAGAGAAAAAAACCTCCCTTTTCAAATGCTCTAACTTTCTTGTATAGCAGGAATGAATGAAAGGTTGGTTTATATAAATATGTATTCATTGTACATATGTTCTTGCTTACAAAATGACCTCTATAGTCTTCATTATAAAATAAAGGAGGCCTCCCCCAGCGTCTCTTACACAGTCTTGCATCTTTCCATCAAACACACTGTTCTTTCTGGGAGCTTTTCAGTCTCTCACCAGCATCTTGTCAAAGACAAAGGTGAGGTCCATCAAAAGTTTTGTTTTTGTTGCCGTTGTTGGATTGTGTGTGTGTGTGTGTTGTGTGTTTTGTGTTTTGTGTTTTTTGCTTTTTGTTTTTTCGAAGAGTAGTTTGACTCTCTCAATCAGAGTAAAATCTCTATTTTCTTTTTCGGTCCTCAGGATTCACCCATAGTCCTCTTTCATGTCAGGGATAGGCTCTACAGCGAGAGTATGTCCCAGACAGACCTCTGCCATTTACTTTTTATTTTTAGATCATTTGGGTCTTGCTAAGTGATTCAGGTTTGCCTTGAATTCTAAACTTGGCATCCTCCTGTCTCAGCCTCCCAAGCAGCTAAGGTCAGAGGCTCTCACCACCTGGATTAAGTCTTTAGGATCAATAGTAAATATTTAGCATAATTGGTAGGCATCTTCTTCACTGTTCAATGCTAATAAACCTCCTTGTTCCCAGTGTGTGTGTGTGTGTGTGTGTGTCTGTCTGTGTGTGTGTGTGTGTGTGTGTGTGTGTGTGTGTGTGTGTGTGTGTGTGTGTGTGTGTGTGTGTGTGTGTGTGTGTGTGTGTGTGTGTGTGTGTGTGTGTGTGTGTGTGTGTGTGTGTGTGTGTGTGTGTGTGTGTGTGTGTGTGTGTGTGTGTGTGTGTGTGTGTGTGTGTGTGTGTGTGTGTGTGTGTGTGT
>LR749544.1:3112023-3299523 GCA_902729485.2 Mus minutoides
TAGCTTACTGACTAGGCTAGGATGCAGGCCAGCAAGCCCCAGGGATCTGCCCCAGGGATCTGCCCCAGTGGTCTGCCCCAGGGATCTGCCCCAGGGATCTGCCCCAGGGATCTGCCCCAGGAATCTGCCTGTCTCTGCCTCCCCAGTTCTGGGATTACAAGTGCACACCAAATGCAATTTTTATTTTATTTTATTTTATTTTATTTTATTTTATTTCATTTCATTTCCTTTCTTTCTTTCTTTCTTTCTTCCTTTCTTTTTAACTGGGAGTCTCGGGATCAAACCCAGTTTCTCCTGCGTGCGTGCCCTTTATTGACTGAGCTATTTCCACAGCTCCCTGAAAGATGTTACTCTCCAACATTCCTCCTATTGAACTTCTATGGTCTGGGTTTCTCTCTTGATTGCACCTCCCAAAGGACGCCTGTTCCTTTGAGAAACTAGAGGTCAGCTTGTTCCCACACAGTACCTATGAAGAGTAGTTCAAGGAGAAATTACACGAAGTCCTTAATTGCCCTTAAAGACTCATTTTCTTGGAGGTGAGAAGTGTTGCAAAAAAAAAAAATTAAAAGATTAAAAGAATGTTACCACTGCATTAAAATGCAGCATTGGAAGCAGAGGAGAAGAACACGGTATTCGGGGTTGACTCCAATCACAGGCCTCAAACTTCATCAGTTGTTATAAAGAGAGATCTGCACCTAAAACTAAACCCACCTAGTGATTGCTGGGATGTAAGAGAGGGCTGGGGCAGAAGGCTGAGGATGTAAGAGAGGGCCAGGGCAGAAGGCTGAGGATGTAAGAGAGGGCCAGGGCAGAAGGCTGAGGATGTAAGAGAGGGCCAGGGCAGAAGGCTGAGGATGTAAGAGAGGGCCGGGGCAGAAGGCTGAGGATGTAAGAGAGGGCCGGGGCAGAAGGCTGAGGATGTAAGAGAGGGCCGGGCAGAAGGCTGAGGAAGTCATTTACTCTTAGGCAGTTTGGTGTGTGTGTGTGTGTGTGTGTGTGTGTGTGTGTGTGTGTGTGTGTCTGTTTCTGTGTGTGTGTATGTGCCTGTGTGTATGTGTGTCTGCGTGTATCTGTACCTGTGTATGTGTGTCTGTGTGTTTGTGTGTGTGTGTATGTGTGTGTGTGTGTGTGTCCTTGTGTGTGTATAAACATATAAACAATGGTATCCTAAATGCAAGTTATTTTGAGCTACCAGGAGTAAACAGGTCTCTTTAGGAGGCAGAAGCAGGAGGCTCACCACAAGTTCAAGGCCAGTCTGTTCTTCATAACAGGTTCCAAGACAGCTAGAGTTACATACCAGGATGTGAGGGGTGTGGGTGTCCTCTACACTAATGTGGATGGACAGGAAAGGCAGAGCAGGCTGTACTCAAGTCAAGACCTTTAGAGTAAATATGATTATCGGAACGATTATTTACAAAATATATATAACTGATCAGAATAAGTATTTAGAAAGGGAAAAAAGGCATTTAAAGATACGTTCAGTAATGCATGCAGGTTAAAATGTCAGGATATCGTCCCTCTAATAAAATTGTCTAATAATTTCATTCCACTGTCTAATCCTAGAAATCACATAGATTTCATTACAGTAAAAGATAAACTAATCCTGGTGTGTGAAACAGTTTGCTTCATGGACCCCAGGAAATTAGAAGCTTTTTAATTTTTTATTATGCAGAAGAAAGTGTTAGGTGGTATTCCCTAGATGAGAAAAAGGGGTTGGGTCCCAGCGATTTTTCTTTCAGTCTTTTCCATGCCAAGGACAGCCGAAGTCTAAGGAAGAGATAAGGCTGGTAACCTGCTTGCTCTTGAGGCTGAAGAGGGTGACGCACCAATGCTCTCTCCAATGAAAAGCAAACTGAGAGGTTTGAATCATCCCTAAGATATTGCAAAATATGCAAATTACATCACAGCCTCTCTGCGTTCTCCCTGATCTAAGCCTTTCCTCTGGATGTCTCTCTTTCCTGGCCTCCCTACCCTGTCTGGTGTCTACCTGCCACCTTCTTGATGTGACTCCTGCTTCACCAGACCCCTTAGCTGTGGCAGTTCCTGAAAATGTCCAACTCAGTCACCTGGTTTTCCAACCTGTGGCTGGATGTGAAAATAATTTAAAACAACAATCAACTAAGCTCTCAAAATTGCATAGGACAGCAAGAGTTTGCTAAAGGGACCCTGATATAGCTCTCCTATGAGCTCTGCTATGTGCCTGGCAAATACAGAAGTGGATGGAACACAGGGCTCCCAATGGAGAAGCTAGAGAAAGTACCACAGGGGCTAAAGGGGTCTGCAACCCTATAAGAGGAACAACAATATGAACTAACCAGAACCCTCAGAGCTCGTGTCTCTAGCTGCGTATGTAGCAGAAGATGGCCTAGTCAGCCATCATTAGGAAGAGAGGCCCCTTGGTATTACAAACTTTATATGCCCCAATACAGGGGATCGCCAGGGCCAAGAAGTGGGAGTGTGTGGGTAGGGGAGCAGGGTCGGGATAGCATTTGAAATGTAAATTAAGAAAATATCTAATAAAAAAATTTGGAAAAAAATGACAGAAATCGCATCTGTCTGTGAATGTTACCTTTTTCTTGGATGCTTCTGATTTTTTTGACATGTTCTTCAGCTTTTTATGCAGATGATTAAGGACCTGCAAAACATAACCAGATGAAGCGGGTTGACTTCAGGTTTTACTTACACGCTGCCTCTTCTTCAGTGACAACCACTGGGCTTGGGTACGGTAACACTAGTGCTTATGAAACAATAAAAATAGAAATGCATTTTAGATTTTAAGAAGCCCTGAATCCGAGCAGCTGACTGTGTTCACACGTATCCCTGGAAGACAGACCACACCCAGCTCTGGATAGAGTCAGAGGGAACATAAACCAGGCTCTGAGTTTCTCGGAGAAAGAGCCTCTCCTGAGGCAGGTGGTGGGGTGGAGATTACTCAAGCAATCTCCTGCTCTTATGGCCTTGCTTCCGTCAGAGAATCCACATGTCTAAAATCACCAGGTCCTATTACATACATGGGACACAGAGACAGCTCAGAGACATATTGAAAACTAGAGACCCAGGCTGTGGAGGTTCACCATCCAGGGGAGAAAGCCAACCGAACAAGTAAGAGAATATAACTGACCGTTGTTCAGTGTGGTTGTCCAGGTTCCTGGAGATATCTATGAACCCCTCTCATTTCAAGTCTCTAGGACAGTGGTTCTCAACCTTCTGGTTACAACCTCTTTTGCAAACCTCTATTTTCAAAAATATTTACTTTATGGTTCATTACAAAATTACAGCAATGAAGTAGCAACAGAAATAATATTATGGTTGTGGGGGTGGTGAGGGTCACCACAGCATGAGGAACAGCATTAGGAAGGTTGAGAACCACTGCTCTAGAACAAAGCACAAGCCAGCAGGGCTCCTTTCATGTATAATTCATATACCGTGTGGTCTTTAGACAACCCCCTTAGGAATTCAACATTGCTGGTGATTTTTTTTCTATCCTGCAGCTTTTATACTTAGCATTCCTGTCAAGGAGATAAGATCGCTATGGTAAATTGAAAAGTCACTTCTGCTCTCTCTTGCCTCTGTCAAACGTTGGAGAAATGATCTGAGTGTAGCCATTGCTATTGTACATAGGAATTCACAATCTGCACTTTCTCCACAGTGCCTGCCCTGCAGGGCTAGTCCTGGCTCTGTTTTCCTATTCTGATGGAGAAGCTGGACTATACAGCAAGGAGCTTGGAATGGACTGGATTTCTGAAGAAGAGCTCGGGGAGTGGGTACATGTTCCAGCCACTTGGATGTTTCCCTCTAACACCACAACATGGAAATAACTTAATTGAATTGGCCTTACTGCCAAAGTCTGCTCCACTCAGCTCCAACCAGCACTATCAGTCACGTCCTAATTGAGAAACCTCGGGATTGATTCAGTTACCAGCCTTCTCTACCTGAGCAGCAAAGCTGCTGTCTCCAGCATGAATTTCTGTCTTCAAACTTCTAACCCTATTGAGACACTTGTCATTGCCTGAAACCACTTCAGTGTCTCGCAACCAAATGAGTCTTCACTTGCTATGGAAGCAAGTGGATAACTGGCTGAAACACCAATGTCGGAGTAGCTCTGTCCTGCCACCAGAAAGTACAGAGAAGTTTTCAATAGCAGCAATCTGAAAAACTTGTGAGAGAAAGGTGGGGGCCGGAGCCAGGAGCCTGCTGATGGACTCAGGACCGACCAACCAGCTAGCAATGGCCAGCATGTTTGTGAATCCCCATATGTAACAGCAGCAATGACATTCATGTCATTTCTACCCAATCTGACACTGGCAAGAGAGCATAAGGGCTTCTAAGCAAGTGTTCTTCCTAACTGGAAACATCTTTTGCATAAACTCATTAAAACTAGCTTATGTCTCTGACAGGTCTGCTAAGTGCAAGACCTGGAAAGTAATCATTAATCACTAGAGATGCTGAGTTCCCAAAGGAAGTTGTCTAAAGAGCACAGATCACAATACTATGGGTCACAGAGGAAAAAGGATGGAGGAGATGCCAAGAGAATCTGCGCTAGGACATGAGCGTCGTCAGTGGCCAACTTCTTGGTGTTACTTGGATTTAAATAGTCAGGCCAACTAGGTTGGATCCCAGTTGAGCAATTTGAAGCACCTAAGGACATCGAATTTGCTGGAACATCCATGAGCTAACACATCCTAAATGTGTTTTTCTCAGCTCTGTTTCTCTTCTACAACTCAGGCTAGGGATGGACTGTCACCTCTTGAAACTCTTCCTCCATCACTTACCAGCCTTGCCATTTGGTCAGTCACTGCATCGCCCTGAAAGTACTTTTTATTAATAATAAAATAGAGATAGCAGCTTCCAGCCGGAGGTTCACTGAGCACATTCATGGATGCGAGCCCTCTCCCCACCACTCCAGGCACATAGCAGCCTTTGCTTTGTACTTGCAAAGACCAAACAAATAAACCAGCCACTTCCAACAGGCAAGGCTGTCATTGCAGGTTTGACCCAGTGGCACTCACTGATGTGATATTGCCATTCATAAGAGGCACAATTGTATCATACAAAGGTAGGAAAGATGGCTTTCTTTAAATGTGTGCCTTATGGGTGAGGTGTAAGGAACCGTTGCTTTTCTAGACGGGGGGGGGGGGTGTATATGGTCTTGCTGGCACAGACAAACAGATTGGGAGTCGGGGAAGGATAAAGTTACATGAAAACCTCAAAATTTACATTGTAGAGATTTTTCCACCCACTCTGACTCATTCTGATAGTACCCTGGAAGGAGATATTATGACAGAGGTTACCCCAAGAACCACATTTTAGTGACCACCAACAATACATTCTGGATTCATAAACCATAAACAAATAAATAGCATCTAAGAAGTTTATGGGTTTTGGTTAACATAAACACACAGCATTGTGTAAGTCTTAGGAGCTGTGAGCCACCAGTCCTTCTCAATACAGGAGGACAGGATAAACACTCAGCGCCTCCAGCTGTGTGTTCTTGCTCACCATCTGAATCCCTAGTTTCCCAGGGACTTCAACCAGGTCTCTAGGGGGAAGAAGGGCTTCCCAGGTGGTTTTTAGAATGCTAAACTAAAACCCAAAGCCATGAACCTGATGCGCTGAGGCTTACGAAGTCTGGACTTTGAGGTGCAGGTGCCAGCTTGCTGCTTGGTTGGAAGAGCTTGGCTCCAGGGACCACCACACTAGCAGGTCTCAGCAGAGAGCTAAGAGGGGTGACTAGAATCCACCGGACCCATGGCTGGCTCTTAAAGGGAGCACTGACTACTGACTCTGCAGCCCCCTTTGTTTCTTTGTATTTCTTTCTTGGAGCCCACCAATTTTGTTTAAAAGCTGCTGAAACTAAGGGGGCTCTATCCTTTTGAGAAGTGATCCAAGACACACAACTGCCTCTCTGAACCCTGAAGCGATCAAGTGCTGAGCTGCAGCGTCCTTGAAGGAGAGCAGAGAGAAAGTCTTTCTATTCAACCTGAACTGCAAACTTCAGGCACTCTCCCCACTCCACCCCTACTCCCCCCTACCCTGCCATCTCTCAAACTCCAAGTTAACATTTTTTTGCTCCACAAATGATATTGGAGCAAGCAAGCTGAGACAAAGTGAAATGGAAAGGAATAGAAAGTGGGGAAGTGGCTCGGAGTTAAGAAGCTCCAGGAAGCTCCATCAGGGTCAGGGGTCACTAAGAGCTGCATAGGACCCTGGCCAGCACTCCTCACTCACCTTGGCATAGCAAAAGCAGATGAGCAGTAAAGGCAGAAGGTAGCCAAAGACGAAAGTGCACACCACGTAAGCCTTCTTGTGGAGCTGGTTGGGCCACTGCTCCCAGCAGAAGGTCTGGTTGCTGTCCCGATGGAAAAGGCGCTGGTGGTAGGCCACCGGCGAGGCCATGGCGATGGACAGCGCCCAGATGAAGCCCACGCCCAGCAGCGCGTTGCGGGACACCCTGAGGGAGGAGGAGCGCCGCGAGTGCACAATGGCCACATAGCGATCCACAGACATCGCAGCCAGGGTGAAGATGCTCACGAGCATGGACACGGTGAAGAAGTAGTGTATAAACTTGCAGATGAAGGCGCCCAGCACCCAGGTGGGCAGTGCGTACACAGTGGCCTGAAAAGGGATGCAGAAGAGCAGGTAGGCCAGGTCTGCGATGCTCAGGTTGAGGATGAACAGGTTGGTGGTGCTGCGCGGCTTGCCCGGTTTACTGCGCGCCAGCACGGTGATCACCAGGCTGTTGCCCAGCACGCCCATCGCGAAAATCAGGCCAAACACCACCAGCGTGATGAAGTTCTCCACGCCGATGCCGAAGAGCGGCCTGGACTCCGGGGCTGGAGGCTCTGGGTCGCTCCCATTCCCTTCACTGAGGTTCATAGTGGCCAGTTCCATCACTTACTGAGACACCCCCTTGGGGCGCTGTGCAACAGACCGGCGCGCCCTGGGGAGTTGTGCCAGCCAGGGAAAACCGGCTCTGGAGGTAACCTAGGGTCAGCGAGTGGCCCAGGACAGACCGGCGAGAGCGCGCGTCTCCCGCTAGTACCTCCCGCAACCGGCAAAAAAGCCTGGAAGAAGCGACCCGGGCCGTGTCCGGTCACACAATTCTCGTGCCTGTCCTGGCTAAAGAGGAGGCGGTGCTGCAAGTCTCGAGCTGAGCCTTTCCCGTGCGGGGGCGGCAGGCTCCAGAACACAGAGGTACGAGTCTAGGCGATTCTCACTGCTCGCAGTCAGCAAGCTGGGCGGGCGGGACTCCTCCGCAGCTATCCGCAAGCAGAGAATCTTCTGCGCGGTTGTGAGTTCAATCCCTTGGCCCTTGTGAGCTGAGTCCCCTTGCTTTCAGTGCCTTGAGGTCGCACCTGTTGCTTTGAGCCTCTTCTTCCCGCCAAGCTCCGCAGAGCCCAACGATGCACACCTTCAATGGTGAAGAGGATCGCTGAGCTTCCCGCACTAAGATCCACCTCCCTGCCTCGCTGGCGCTGGCGCTGGCGCAGCAGCTCCCTCTTAGTCCCGTGTCCTCTGCAGGGCGAACCTCTCTCATGGACCCCCAGTGGCCGGCAGAGATTCTGCCAGTACCTGAGGGACTGTGAGTATTCAAATGTATCCCGTCCCCACCCCCATGTGCCTTCTCAACCGGATGGGTGGCAGCCCACCTCCTTGCTGGAAATGGGGCTCACTCTACGTGCTGCCCCACTGCCACTCTGGTCCCCGAAGGCGACTGTTGGCGCTGGGGGCCAAGCTCGGTGCGCTCCAGCGTGTGCAGGCTGAGGCGACAGGCCCTCCTGCCAATTGGTACCTTTGGTCTTTCCTGCTCCCTGGAAAAGCAGAAATAAATCCCACGAAAATCAAAGGTTGGTACTGCTACCGGGATTCTGTGACTTTCTCTGCAGCGCTCCCTCCCTCGTCCAGTCACAAGCAAGGGAGGGAAGAAGCAGGAAAGACACAAGCACAGGCTGCTGGAGTTTTCTTTACCAGCGTGCCCTACACAAGCTGTTCACCTCGGGGATCCATCATTTCCACCAGACATTACTCATCTGAGTGACACAAACGGAAGCCTTGAGGAGTGAAGTGTTTGTGAAGAGTCATTTGACTGTGGTGAAAAGCCACTCTGCTGAGAAGGGGGTGGGGGGCCACACCAACTATGAACTGCTTCTAGCAGTCCAAAAGAAAGACCTGCCTTTGCATGTAGGTACCGGGTAACTACATCGCTTTCCAAAACGCCAGCGTCCTCCAGCGGTGAGTGACCACAACTGCTAGACACAAGGCCAGAGGCAGAGTGTGCACAGAATGGTAGGACAAGGTGCTCCTGGGGAAGCTCTATGTCCTGGAGATGCACCAGTGCGGTTGCACAGTCCAGCCCTGCAGGCAAGGATGCGCAATGGTGAGGCAGGAGCCGCTTTACCTGGGGGAGTTTAGGAACCGGCTGTACCTCATTTCTTGCCCCCACCAGGTCTTTTAACACACTGCCAGGAACTCTCAGATGCTATGCATCACACACCTGCTAGTGCTTTGCTCTTTTGCTTAATACAGAGAGCTTCTTACAAACGGATTATGTCTTCATCTTAAGGAGAGCAGGACCTTCAGTTTTTACTAGCATTCATCTAAGCATCAGAGAGCATCCTTACCTGTCCTAGGAGGACGGAGTTGGGTCATCAGTTGTCTTGCCTTTCTCCCCCAGCAATGCTCTGTGACCTACAGCTTCACAGTGTTCTGTTCTGTTGACAGCTCTGCTGCACTGAAAGTCATATGGAATAGGACTTGGGGGGGGGTAGTCATGGGGGTTCTATTTTGTTTTATTCTGCTGTGTGTGTGTGTGTGTGTGTGTGTGTGTGTGTGTGTGTGTTTCTGGCAACTGGTTGAACTCAGAGCCTCAAGCATGTTGGGCAAGGACTCTTCCAGTGATCAATATCCCCAGCAAGAATTTATAGGGACTTGGCTGTTGTTTTTGTTTTCATGTGGTATAAATTTTGTATTAATGAATTACTGTTTTGTGTATATATGTGAGTGTGTGTGTGTGTGTGTGTGTGTGTGTGTGAGTGCATATGTGTGTGTGACTGTGTGTGTGTGTGTGTGTGTGTGTGTGTGTGTTGTGTGCTGGCACTCGTGGTCACAGTCACAGGAAAACTTCCAGGAGCTGCTTCCCTCTTTCCACCATGGGCGCTGGAGATGGAACTCAAGTCACCAGGTTTGCGTGGGAAGTGCTTTCACACCCTGAGACATCTCCTCAGCCCTCTATGAACTGTTTTTGACATGGGAAGTCCATGATGAGATTATATCATGCCCCTAAATCCACCATCTCGCTTAAAATACTTAAAAACTCATCAATATCCTTGAAGTCATTTCACACACTTGTCTAATCACAATCTCCATTACAGCCACCAAAATGTGTGCGCTCCATGCTCCTTTCCAAATGTACATGTGATATATGCATATGTCCTTAAATGGTATTCCGTGGTGGGTTTGGAGTGTACTGGCTGGTTTTGTATGTCAACTTGATACAAGCTACAATCATCAGAGAGGAAGGAGCCTCAGCTGAGGAAATGCCTCTATGAGATCCAGCTGTAAGGCATTTTCTCAATTAGTGATCAATGGGGGAGGGCCCAGTCCCTTGCGGGGTACTGGGTTCTATAAGAAAGCAGGCTGAGCAAACCAAGGGAAGCAAGCCAGTAAGCATCACCCCTCTATGGCCTTTGCATCAGCTCCTGCCTCCACACCCTGCCTGCCTTGCTTGAGTTCCTGTCCTGACTTCTGTCAATGATGAAGTGAAAACTGGATAAACCCTTTCCTCCCCAACTTGCGTTTTGGTCATTGTGTTTTGTGGCAGCAATAAAAACCCTAAGGCAGGGGGCTGGGGGGCAAGGGAGGTTGAGGTTTTATTTTTGCTTTAGTATTGTGACATGCAGTTGTATTTGATCTACATTTTGCCTTGGTTTGCCTTTGGCAGGTAATTCATCTTTCTTCATGTAGATGCACCAAGGCTCGGTTCACAGCATTCTTTTTTGCTTTCTGCACTCTTCTCTATACTGCGACCTCTTTGGAGCACTGCATAAATGCAGGACTCTCGGACCCAGCCTGCTCAGCTCTGTTTCCTAAGCTAGTGAGTTTGGTCCATACCTATTCCTTGCTGTCACTGATCCAACAGTTGGTTTGTTGACATTTATTTCCTGGACACTTGGCATTTCTGTTCTGTTTCCTACAAGCTGCTCCCTCTGCTGTTCTCCCGATAGAATGTTCTACGGCCCCTCCAAAGAGCTTCCTCCCTGACTTCTGCAAGATTCTGCTCCAAGTCTTGCTCAGAGGGCTCTCTCTTGTCCCTCCTAGTGTTGTTTCTCTCCCATGTTACTGTGTCCTTGCCTTGCTTTCTCACCTGTTGGCAGTCTTTGCCACATTTCCTATTATACTGTTTCATCTTTTTAGAAGCCTTATCCATAGTACATAAGGGATTAACCAGCGTGGAGTTGGATGTGTAAGTCTTGAAATAATGCAACACCTCAGAGCTGGAGACATGAGTTTAGAGCCATCTTGAGTCCATTATTAGTTAATGAAAATTAAAATTAAAATGAATTGTTATGACCCACTTGCTCACAGCTCAGCCTTGGATCGTTGCTAGTCTCCTGTCTCCTCTGGCTTACCTGGCTCTGCAGCCCGACTGCTTAACATTTTTAACTCCCTTGCTGGAGAGCATCACTAGACAGGCAAAAGCCCATTTTCTTCTCCCAGAACTTGTAGCAGCCAGCCTTTGCCTCCTCAGCCCATCGGAAGCTGCCTCCTTCTGTCAGAGAGAACTTCAATTCTTCCTTTAGTAGAAGTCAACAATGAAAAGCTTTTTGGCCCTTCTGATCCAGCAGCGCCTGACCAAAACAGTTCTTTTCTCAATGTTGTTTTCATTCCCACAAAGTCGGATCCCTGTCCTTTTGTCATTTTTTTATACATAATTTGACTTCTTTCTACATTTTATTGTCTTCTTTTTGTCATTGGAGTTTCAGGATTTGCTTCAATGTTTGTGATGTTTTTATTTTTCACACAAACCCTCCGTGGAGTTTGTAGAAGTAAGGAGTAATATCATCAGCTTTAGAAAATTCCTGGGCATTATTTCTCTTAGATGTTGAGTTTCCCAATTCCTGCTCTTCCATGCTCCTGGATTTCTAAGAGATCTATGATGGTCTTCTCTGTCTCACAGTCACGTGGTCTCATCTCCCATCTCTCCCCTGTCTCTTAGTTATATGGTCTTAACTTCCATGTCTCCTGTCTCATAGTCACATGGTCTCATCTCCCATCTCTACTCTGTAGTACTTCCCTGGTAGTTCTCGGGCCATGCACCATCCATTTTACCATAGCTTTCTCGGGCCATGCACCATCCATTTTACCATAGCTCTTAAGTTCTTTTTTTTTTTGTCAAATATACCAGGACTGGGTTTGTTTAACACTTCCTTTTTCATTATCTGTGTTTCTAATTACCCTGGTTATTTATTCAAGTACTTTTAATGTGATAATTTTATATTCTGAATATTTCAATGTCTGAACACTTTGGAGCCCAACGTGCGTGTTCCTGTCATTTCTCCATAGCTGTATTTGTGTGTCACTTCTGTAGTTTCTGTTTGCTTTTTAATTTCTCATTGAATTTCTTTCCTGCTAGATTGTGTCTCTGAGAACTTTATGAATCCTGAGCTCTGAGTACATCCTCATAAAACTATGCTCAACTCAGGACATTGTAATTGGATTTAAACTCGGGTAATCCAGACACACAAAGGAGAATTACACTCCAGAGAGGCACAAGGGCACAAGGCCCTGGAGGAGAACCTGTTTCTTCCTCCTGATCTCAGAACATCAACACAGCTCTCTAGGTTTCCTTTAAGAGTTTGCCTGCCTTGCTGTCTTGCTGTTTATTTATATAACCCTGCCTCCACTCCATGAAGTTCTCTACCCTCATTCTCTGAGAGTCTAGGAGTTGCTTGGGTGGGTAGGTGGGTGGGCCAGAAATTAGTGATATATGCATACGTCCTTAAATGATATTCTGGGGTATGCTTGGGGGCCTTGCTTCAGTCAAAGGGCAAATCCCAAATGAAAAGTTAATTTTTTCAGTCCTATAAACAATCTGACACCATGAACAACTATCCTCCACAGAATGACTTTTTACCACAGTAAAAAAAAAAAAGTCAATTAAATTCACAACAGCTTTTGTTTTGTTTTGTTTTATCAAAACAGGTTTCTCTCTGTATAGCCCTGGCTGTCCTGGAACTCACTTTATAGACAAGGTTGACTTCAAATTCCAAGATCTACCTCCTTCCCAAGTGCTGGGATTAAAGGTGTGCATCACTGCTGCCCAGCTATGGCTAACTTCTGGTTTATGAAACATTTAGCCCTGATTGGGCTAAAATTCTATTCTCTACCCAATAGTCCCTGTTCTACATAAGTGTGTTGCAGTCCAACCACAGAATCTCATAGCACCTCACACCATTCATTAGCTCTGGGTGACCTCAGAGCAACCTTGTCGTGTGCCTCTATCGAAGTGATTGATTGATTGATTGATTGATTGATTGATTAGTCATTATGAGAAAAACTTAGAAGAAGGGAAGAGTGTCTTGTATAGTTTTCCTGAAGCCGCATGTCTTACCTGGAATATGTGATGAACACGCAAAGAAACACACAAATCATATTTCTACAGATCTACAGCTTTTCAAGTGTCCTATAAAGGCTGCTGAAAGCTGTACTTATGTGTCACCTGAAAAATCACCAAGTGTTTCACCAGGTACTTCAAAAGGGGATTTGAAATTAAAGTCAGAGATGGTGACACAGAGGCAGAAAGCAAGACAGCTCAGAACAACGTGGCCTCCCCCACAGCACCCTTCATACTCTTTCACCAAGACAAAAAAAAAATCTTTTATTTTGTATCAAAATTTGAGGGAAAAACAGCAGGGCACTTGGGCTGTAGATTGCAGCCTGAAAGAGAGGAAGAAAGAAAATCACACCTTTTAAGTTAGGATCCAAGAAAGCCTGCTGGGCTCAGCCATGGAGCTTGGCTAGCAGCAGCAGGGCAGAAGAGGGTAGAGGGTGAGGTAAAGCTTCAGAGAACACATGAGGAGGCCTAGAGTGTCAAGGGCAGCACGCACAGGCTTTGACTGGCATCTGAAAGAATTGGACGAGAAGAAAGAACATGGATCTCTGAGTCAGGAAAAGTGGGCAGGCCTGTGGCAGGCGGAGTCTTTGCAAGTAATTGCAAGCATCCTCCCAACTTTATCTTAACAAGCTGGATGTGCAGCACCAGCAAGCAGGGCCCTAATGCCCCCTGAGATGAGTACAGGGGACTGTCAGGCGCTGCTATAGCTCTTCCCAGCACAGTGGGGATCCACCCACATGGTGTGATGCCCCTGCGGCACAGGACTGACTCCCAGCTCATTAAGATGAATACACACTATCTTCCCCTTATGTAAGTGATATTTCATCTTCAATATTCTTTTGAAACAGCTATTTTTTTAAAATATTCTCTTCCTTTAAAGACAATATGAGTTCCAGGGTTAGTTAAAGGGAATGAAAGCTCTCATCTGTCCAATTATCTCCATGAAGTTACTCCCTCTCTCCTTCCTTCCAACCTCGCTTTACGGTAATTGGTGGTGAGATGTCACGTTTGACCCCAGGAAACACACCAGAGAGGAACAAGTCCCTCCTCTTGTTATACTCTTGTCAGCCTGGCACATTCTCATTTGGGGAACCCTGAGGTGTTACCCACCCACATTCAGCAGTCATGGCCACTGAGTCATCTGATCAGGTGGTACAGGGAGTGAAGGGCACGTGCCCTGTGTCTGCTGGAGCTGTGGCAGCTGTAGTGTCTCAGCAGCTTGGCTTTGACTGACACTGTGACAAGTGGAGGGGGAGAGGTAGAAGCCACACCTTAGAGTTAAGGCTTGAGTGTATCTCCACGAACTTGAAAAGACTATTACCTCAGAGAACCAGAAGGGACCATCATAGGGTTGAATTTCCCTGATATTGTTCTCTGCATGTCTTTATATCAAGATGTGTTTGGAAATGCAGAAATAATAAAACAGCCATATTCCATGGCAACAGTCTCTATGTTAACAAGTTTGTTAACAAGTTGTTGACAACCCGAGTTCAGTCTCTCAAGTCTATATATAACCCTGCCCCCACTCTCTGAAGTTGAAAGAAAAGAAATTACTTTTAAAAGCTTTTCTTTGATCTTCATACTCACAGTGTGCTATGCAGGTAACACACACACACACATACACACCGTGCATGTACATACACAGAGAGTTGCATGCAAGTACACACACATTGTAGCATACACACATACACACAAATAAAATGTAATTTTAAATGTAATAAAAAATTAAACAAGTTATCTATACAAAGTAATGTAGAATGTGAGGCCCTAAAATTAATTCCACTGTTATTTTTGAAATTTTAATATATTACAGGATTTTTTTCTGGTCTGTCTATGTGGTGTTCTGTAAGCTTTTTATACCTGGATAGGCATCCACTAGGCAGAAAGGATTCTGGGATAGTGTCAGGCAAGAGATTCACCAGGAAGATGTGACATTGAGAGGGATACATGGTGCCTGAGCACAAAATGTGGCAGAGTGTAGGTTAGGGTAAATGGGTTATTTTAAGTTATGATCTAGTCAGAAAAGAGCCTAGCTACATGGCCTAGGTATTTGTAAATATACATTGAGTCTGAGTCTTATTTCTGGGAGCATGGGACTGGGAGGGAGAACCAGACCAAAATTCTATACATCTCTTTCTCTGGGTTTAGGGAAATTTCTTCTATGATTTTACTGAAGAGATTCTCCAAGCTTTTAACATGATATTTTCCTCCTCTACCCATAATTTGGCAATTAGGTCTTTCTTGGGGTCCCAAAGCTCTCCTGTATTCTGTTCATTTGCATTTCAATTTCCCATTGACCTTTACTCAAGGATCCAATCCTCTGTCTTGTCCTCCAAGCCTTAGAAAATGATCCACTCTAGTGATCCTACGGAGGCCCTTAACTGGCTCACTTCACTTTGGCTTTCCTCCTGCTGTGAGCATATAAACTCCAGCCTCTACTTCTGAATACTTCCTTTCTGTGCACGGCCCAGAAATAACAATCTGTGCTCCTGTCTCAGGACAAGCAACCCAGGCTGGCTTCTGCCTCAAAGCTGGTAGAAAGCCAGCCCTTCCTGACCTGCCAAAAAGGGGATGAATAACAAGAAATGATTGAGTACAGTGATGATGGTCAAAATGAAACAGATGAAGTTAGGAAGCGTCCCAGCGAGGAAACCTGAAAAGAGAACAGAAGTACAAACTCCTCCATCAACCATTTTCTCAGAAGTCAGAATTAATGGCTAAAATCCCAACCGTTGGGTAACAACATTTGCGGACCATCCAAAAGAATCTGCACCGCTTAAGGAGGAGAATAAAGAGGCTCTGCTATATTTGACCAGAGTTCAAGTGACAGAATTTAAAGATGTAAAATCGGGTTGCAGGAGAGATTGTTACCTAGATGAAAATCCCTTCTTTGAAAATGAAGTTCTCTCTTCTGAGTGAGAGCAGTGATCCACCTTCAATGTCCACTGAAATCAAATGGGAAGCTGGAGAGAACAAAACACTCAAGTCTCACAGAACATGACCAGCAGGAAGAGCCAACACAAGGTACTAGAGAAACTTTCACCTGGTGTACTGACCATCCAAGCGGGTGCAGATGATGCAGGAGAGGCCATCAAAGGTGACACATGAACCTTCCTGGTTCATAGGAAGAAGGAGGAAGATGAGGGAAGGAGGGAGGGAGGAAGGGAAGAAGGGAGGGAAGGACTAACAAAGAAAGAAGAGGAGGAGGGGAGAAAGAGACTAATAAATTAACAAAGAAGACAGAGAGGAGGAGGGAAGGAGGAGGAAGGGAGGGAAGGGGAGGAGGGGGAGATTGGAAGATATTGGTGAGAAGGGGCTGTGGACTCAGCCACAGAAGCAGGTACTGTGGATCATCACCTTTCGCTCTCCTCTTCCAAATCCAACCCCAGTCTCACCCCCATCTCTGTAGCAGACCACCTGCTGTGGACTCCAGTCCCAGCTCCAGCAGATCACACAGATTTGCTCCTCTGGCCCTTCTCCCAATTCATTCCCCTCCCCAACTCCAACAGGTTTTCTCTGGGAACCCTCCAGCCAAGCCAGACAGAGAAGCAAATTGGCAAGCTTCAGATCTTCAGTATTCCTCCTCCCCTCAAATCCAGTCCCCAGTCTCATCCACAGCTCTGTAGCAGACACCTGCTGCAGACTCTCCTTGCTCTCTGGCAACCTTCCCAGGGGTATAGGCAATCCTAATGGAACACCTTGCTTTCCTGCCTCCTGTAGACCTCCTCGACACCCCAAGCCCATCCCCATTGATAAGTGTCATCTCCCAATACCTAGAAACACAGTTTACTTGGAACCCCAGTGGCCACACATATTAAGATCCCAAAAGAATTTCCTACCAGGCAACACACAACCCCTACACTCTCTTAAGAACCAGAGAGGAAACAGAAACCAGGAACAAAATATCCATTCAACAAAGACAAGACCAGATATCAGCACCTAGAATTACAATCTTTCCAAACTCAGATACAAATATGCCAGCTTAAATACCCAACCAATGGACAATGTTTCCACTAGAATCCAACAACCCTATCACAGCAGGTCCTACATATTGCAACATAAATGAAACACAAGAAGAAAACCTTTAAATCATTGTATCATTTATGGATACAATGTAGGTCCTTAACAAGAAATTAATAAACCGGGCGTGGTGGCGCACGCCTTTAATCCCAGCACTCGGGAGGCAGAGGCAGGCGGATTTCTGAGTTCGAGGCCAGCCTGGTCTACAAAGTGAGTTCCAGGACAGCCAGGGCTATACAGAGAAACCCTGTCTCGAAAAAACCAAAAAAAAAAAAAAAAAAAAAAAAAAAAAAAAAAAAAAGAAAAAAAAGAAATTAATAAATCCCTTATGAAATGTAAATAAAGAAAAACTAAATCCCTTAAAGAAATCTATGAAAACACAAACAGAAACAAATTAATAAAACAGTTCAAGATCTGAATGTGGAAATAGAATCAATAAAGAAAACAAGCTATAGGAAGTCTGAAAATGAAAAATTTATGAATTCAAACAGGAGCTACAAAGAAAAGAAACTCAACTTCATCAACAGAATACAAGAGATAAAAGAGACAATTTCAAGCACTGAAGACACAATAGAAGTGGCTACATTGGTCAAAAAAAGTTAAATCTAAGAATAACCTTGCACAAACAACCAGGCAAATATAGGACACTATGAAAAGATCAAATCTAAGAATAACAGGAACAGAAGAAGAAACCCAGCTCAAGGACACAGAAAATATTTTCAACAAAATCATAGAAGAAAATTTCCTTAACCTAAAGAAGATGATGCCTATCCAGGTATGAGGTGCTTAAACTAATGCACTAAATAGATTAGAACACTAAATAGATTAGACTAGAAAAGAAAGTATTCTCTCCACAAGTTAACCAAAACACTAAACATACAAAACAAAGAAAAACATTAAAAGCTACAAGGGGAAAAGACCAAGGTATCATATAAAGGCAGACCTATGAGAATAACACCTGACTTCTCAGAGGAGACTCTAAAAGTCCAAACTGCCTGGACATAGTATTCTGCAGATTCTAAGAGACCACAGATGCTATCCCAGACTACTATATCTAACAAAACTTTCAATCACAATAAATGGATAAAGTAAGGCATTTCATAATTTAATTTAAAAAAAAAAAAAACAGGCGGTGGTGGCGCACGCCTTTAATCCCAGCACTTGGGAGGCAGAGGCAGGTGGATTTCTGAGTTCGAGGCCAGCCTGGTCTACAGAGTGAGTTCCAGGACAGCCAGGGCTATATAGACAAACCCTGTCTCGAAAAAAAAAATTTTTTAAAACCATTTAAGTAGTATCTATCTACAAAACTGACCCTACAGAAGACACCAGAAGGAAAACTCTGACCTAAAAAGCTTGGGCTCAACTAAGAAAACACACACACACAAAAATAATCCCACAGCAGTAAATGAAGAGAGGGGAAACACACACAAACACACACACACACACACACACACACACACACACATCCACTCACTCACACAACAAGACAAAACACGAGGTACCAAAAGACACTGCTCCTTGGTAGCTCTCAACATTGATGGTCTTACTTCTCCAATAGAAAGTCAAACACTAACAGAGTGGATGCAAAAACAGGATCCATCCTTCTGCTGCATCCAAGAAACACATCTTAACATCAAGGAGAGGTATCACCTCAGGGTAAAAATATGGAAAAATATATTAGAAGCGGATGGACATAAGAAGCAAGTAAGTGTAGCCATTTTAATATCTAATGAAATAGACTTCAAACCAAAACTAATTCAAAGAGATAGGGAAGGACACTACATACTCATCAAAGGAAATATCCACCAACAGGACACTGCCATTTTTTTGAGACAGGGTTTCTCTGTATAGCCCTGGCTGTCCTGGAACTCACTTTGTAGACCAGGTGGCCTCGAACTCAGAAATCCGCCTGCCTTTGCCTCCCGAATGCTGGGATTAAAGGCATGTGCCACCACACCCAGCTGACATTGCCATTCTTAACATCTATGCACAAAACGCAAGGGCACCAAAGTTCATAGAAGCAGCACTATTCTAGTTTAAATTACATATTGACTCTAACATGCTGGTAGTGGGAGACCTCAGTACCCCATGCTCATCAATGGGCAGGCCATCCAGACAAAAATTAAACCAAGAAATGCTGGAGCCAACTGACATTAGAAACCAAAAGGACCTAACAGATAGTTACAGAACATCTGACCCAAACACAGAAGAGTATATCTTCTCTGCACCTCATGGGTGCTGATCAGAAATAAAGCAAGTCTCAACAAATGCAAGAAAATTAATATAACATCCTACATCCTATCCGACCACAACAGATGGATATCAACAACAGCAGAAAGCTTACAAATTCGTGAACACTGAACAACTACTGAATGAAAAATGAGTCAAAAAACTAAATTAAAGACTTTCTGGAATTGAAAGGAGTAGATGGCAAGAAATAACCAAACTCAAGGCTGACATCGAGACTAGAAAAATACAAAAAAGAAAAAAAAACAATAAAACAAGCACAAGATATGGCTTTTTAAACAGAACACTGGTAACACAGGTGCTAAACCCAATAATTAATAAACTGGACCTTATGAAACTGAAAAGCAACGACACCTTCAATCAGACAAAGCGGCAGCCTACAAAACAGGAAAATATTTTTTACCAACTCCACATCCAGTAGAGGACTAATATCCAAAATATATAAAGAACTCAAGAAATGAGAGACAAAAAAAAAAGAAAAAAGAAAAAAACAACCCACAAATAACCCAATCAAAAAATGGCCAAGAAACACTTAAAGAAATGTCCAATGTCCTTAGTCATCAGTGAAATGCAAATCAAAACTACTCTGAGATTTCATCCTATATCCTTCAGAATGGCCAAGATCAATAAAACAAGTGACAGCTGAAAAGGATGTAGGGCAAGGTGACACTCCAGCATTGCTGGTGGGACTGCAAACTTATATAACCACTATTAAAAACAGTGTGGTGTTTCCTCAGAAGGTTGTAAATCATATACCCAAAGATTACTTTATCCTAGCACAGAGTCACTTGTTCAACTGTATTCAGTGATTCGTGGTAGCCATAAATTGGAAACAACCTAGATTTCCCTCAACAGATAAATGGGTTTTAAAGGGAAATGTGACACATTAACATAATGAAATATTACTCACCCATTAAAAATGTAATCATGAAACTCACAGATAAATGGATGGAACTGAAACAAATTATCCTGAATCACCTTGAATGAAGCAATCCACACTCCTGAAGACGAATACGGTATGTATTCACTTACATGTGGCTATTATCTTCTAAGTAAGTGATAACCAAACTATCTTCCCATAGAACCACAGAGCAGTGGTTCTCAAACTTCCTAATGATTAAAATACATTTTATGAAAATCTCAGAGAACTAATAAAAAAAAAAAGACAAACAACAGCTTTATAAAAAAGCAGTATGGAATCACAGAGTTGGTGAGAACTCAAACATTTATTTTTCCTGTTCTTTCTCCATTCTATCTTCCTGACCCTAGACACATGCATATACATGCAAATATACACGTGTATAAACATGTATACATATGGACGTCTATACATACCTTATGAAGAGCAGGGTGAGGAAACACTTGTGACCGAGAATGTAGCTTCCCTAGAGCACACACTTCCTCTCACTGAGGCACTGCAGGTAATGTGCTCTGGGAGTCACTGCCTTCGAGACACCTGCCATATGCGTCAAGAACAGCTGTTTTCACAACCATTGCTAAAAGAGGATGCAAGGACTTAATAATCCTTTTATCAGACAATCATGTAACACTTCTTCTAGGTGAGTCTTTGTCCTCATCTCTTTGTTGAGTGAATGAAGAAAAGCCTTCAGACTGCCCCAGTGGGATCAACCAGCCATGACTATATCACAAGGTAGATAAATCACAAAGTCATAAAATATATGTTAGCAAGTTGGCTTTCCAGCTGAGAACTTCATGAACAGCTGTTTATCTGGTTAAGAAAATTCATTTCTGTCATTTTGCTGGGGGAATTTCATTTACAACAGTTCCAATGCTACCTCCACAAAATGTCTGAGAAGTGCTTGAAACTCGAGACACTTCCTGGAGTAAAATGGGGGGGGGGGTGCAGAGAAGCCCCACTCTATAGTAACAAGTTTGAGGCTCTGAATGAACCACAAGGCTGTCAGCTTAAATTTGTTCTGTAGCCTCCTCTTACTAAGGATTCAACCTATGCTCCAGCTCACCACCGCGCCGAGGTAGTGGAAGAGAAAAGTTATTAGGATTTGGGGAAAGAGGACCTGCTCAGCAATAGTTCTTTGGGGGCGAGCTCAATCTTCTTTGGCAGCAGTTCAGTCCTGTAGCAAACACCAAATAGGACTTATCAGCTCCAGACCAGTCCTCTAGGCAGGCAATCAGCACACAGGAACTTAGCATAAACCAGCAGCTGCTGTCCGATCCTGAAGGCAGGCAGATGGCACGCACCATCCGGCAGCCGCTGTCCAGTGCTGAAGGAACCCTTGGGCTTGCCAACCCACCTGAGGCGAGGCCGCTGAAGTGGAAAACTGCCACAGAAATCTCGCTGAGCTTCTTTCAATGGCAGCGTTTGGAGCAAACCAAACCAATGCTCACCGCTCGTCTCCCACTGTCTGTGGGGTCATATCCACTTCACAGGGCAGTTTATTTTATGATATTTCAAAGTCAGGACCAACTAAGACAAAGTAGTAAGTGCAGCGAATGAGCTGGCTGAGTACTAGGCGGGGAAGATGAAGGGAAGTGAAGGGGCATATGATTCTCTGTCCTTGTCCAGGAATGGACTTGGCAAGGCTGGGCTGGGCTGGGTCTGGAGCCAACGCCATGAAGGAGCCAAGGTTGTATGTAGTTCCTGAAGACCTGACTTTTCCTGTTGGGCTGTGGTTATCAGCTCTAAGGCAGCTGTGTCTAAGGTATCCTGTGTTCGCTTTGGCAACATTTGTGTCTAAAGTATCCTGTGTTCCCTTTGGCAACATTATCTGACTTAGCTACTTGTCCATTTTCCCCCATAAATAGTATATAAGTTGCTGCTCCTCCTCTTCTTTCTTTTCTTCCTCTTCTTAGTCCTACCCTTTCTCCTCCTCTACCCCCTCCTTTTTTTCTTAATAATTCTCCTCTTCCTTCTTCTTTTTCTCTTTTCTGAGTCAGGGTTTCTTTGTGTACCCATGTCTGTCCTGGAACTCCTTCTGTAGGTCAAACTGACCTTAAACTCAGAGGGCTGCCTGCCTCTGCCTACCAAATGCTAAGATTAAAGGTTGTGTGACATCTTCACCCAGATGATGCTGTACTTCTTTTTTATATATACTTATTTATTTATTATTAGAGAAATTCTTCATTTACATTTCAAGTGTTATCCCATAAGTCCCCTATACCCTCCCCCCACCCTGCTCCCCTACCCACCCACTCCCACTACTTGGCCCTGGCATTCGCCTGTACTGGGACATATAAACATTGCTAGACCAAGGGCCTTTCTTCCCCAATAATGGCCAAGTAGGCCATCTTCTAATACATATACAGCTAGAGACATGAGCTCTGGGGGTTCTGATTAGTTCATATTGTTGTTCCATCTATAGGGTTGATGCTGTACTTCTTAATAAACTTGCTTGCCATGCGTCATCAGCTTCTACAACACCTCCTAGTCCTAGATATTGCTTTTTTATCCTATATTTCTCAATCCCCTCTTCCCACTCAACAACTGACTGTTCAGGATCCTAATTCCTGCATGTTCAGGTCAGGTGAGAAGCTGCTGGATGAAGGTACAAGCTAAGATTGTAAAGTCAAAGCTGAGGGTTCCCAGCTCATCCACCTGCCAATTCCCCAACACCTCTACCCATGGCATCTCTGCCTCAATCCCCAGACAGGGGAGATGTTAAGGGAAGAGCATTCCTCAGAAATTGTCCTGATTCTGCTCACTCAATCACTGAGCAACTCCTGCAGCACGTGCTTTCTCTATTAAACAGATGTAATACTAGGTAGCCAGGCTTGTGTGGAGTTATTCTGAAGATTCGACAAGCTTATTATATAAAATGTCAAGAAGGATGATAATAACAAGGATGAAAGAGGTGCTATTTGGAAGTTTTGCATTGATTTCAATTGTTTTCTGTTAAAGGTACATGCATTAGTCATGCTAGCATTTCCTGCATTTATAACAAAGTCAATTATGTTGTCTTAGGATCCCTGCATCCCTCCTGATAGCATTCATTTCTTCATATTCATTATTCATGACCTACCAAGTATCTGTTGATATAGTCCTCTGTGCATATAAATATCAAAATACAGATAATTCAAAACAGAGTCTCAAGTAGCTCAGTATGGTCTTGGGGTTGATAGCAGCCATGGGTGACCTTGAACTAACTTTGCTGCCATAGTGCTGTGATGACATGCCCGGTTCATGTGGTGCTGGGCATGACACACAGGACCTTCGATATGCCAAGCAGCTCGCTACTGACTGAGCTACATCTCTAACCTCTAGGATTCAAAATATCTTAGGATTTTAAGATTTATGCCATTTTTACCTTAACATCACTCCAAATATATTTCCTTATATTTATATTAAAGATTTATTTTCTCTAGATGTGGACTGTATTGATGGGCACACAAAGAGAAAACAATCTATATTAAGATACATGTTATCCCTGGTTAGACTGGGATGCTGGAGTGATTCAGTTAACAGAAGAGGCTCGTTAGTAAATGAAAGATCTCTCACCAAAGCCTTGCCCCAGTGAGCCTAGGGTGGGTTGAGGTGCATCGTTTCATTTTCTCTCTCCCCTATCTGTCTTCATCTCTCCCTTTGCCTCTCTTTTTCCTGGGTTTTAACAAGCTGTAGATAGCATGGGCCATGGGAGCACCATGACTACAGAGCAGGGTCTGCTGCAATAGCTCAGATGAATAACTATGATTAATGTGACGCTCCACACTGCCTCCAGCAAAGAGGTAGTAAAGAAAAAATGAAATGATAAAGAAGAAATGTTTCTCTTCCAAATGGCTGCAAATGTCAAAATAAGAAGAGAGATTGGCAGATCAGTAATATCCGAACCTTGAAGGAAAATGGAAAGATGACCTCAAATGCCTCATTAAATCATCTCAAAACATGGAAACGACTAGGGAAGAAACAAGGAAATGGAGTTGGAAAGTCTCCTCAAACTCCACACTTCCTAGTGGAAAGCAGGCAGACAAACTAGAAATCTGGACAAGGTTTCCTGTTTCCTAAGAGCTGAACAGCACTTTACAAAAGATGCCTGCTCTACATACCACTAGCATCTCTCATCTTCACTTACAGATGATGTCAAACATCTGGAAAGCAAATGGGGCAAAGTAAACCAGAAAGAGGTGGCCCACTACAGAGAGTCAGAAGGTCTGCTCAAAGGCAGGCCTTGCTGTCTGTGGGGCCAGAGATCGGGGATCATAGCATCCATAGACACTGAGGAGCCTCTAGTGAGCAAAGAGAAAACTGCTATGTTTTCAGAGTAAGAAATGGACACCCCCAGCTTTTAGTTGGAACACAGGACTCCCAAGGAAGAAGCTAGAGAAAGTACCCAAGGAGCTGAAGGGGTCTTCAACCCTATAGGTGGAAGAATAACATGAACTAACTAGTTCCCCCTGCGCTCATGTCTCTAGCTGCATATATGGAAGAAGGTGGCCTAGTTGGCCATCATTGGGAGGAGAGGCCCCTTGGTCATACAGACTTTATATGCCCCAGTACAGGGGAACGCCAGGGCCATTACGTGGGAGGGGGTGGGTAGGGGAACAGGGCGGGGATGCGGGAGGGTAAGGGGAAATTTCTGGATAACATTTGAAATGTAAATGAAGAAAATATCTAATAAAGAGAAAAAAAAGATGAAAATTCAAAATCTAAAGTATGCCTCATACCCAAAAAAAAAAAAAAAAAAAAAAAAAGAAATGGACACCCCTACTCAGTGTCAGGTGGCTCTCAACTTGTGGGCTGCAACTCCTGTGGCAACCCTCTGTCTCCAAAAATATTTACATTATGATTTATAACAGTAGCAAAAAAGTTACAGTTGTGAAGCAACAAGGAAAGTAATTTCATGGTTGGGGGCTACCAAAACATGAGGAACTGTATCAAAGGGTCACAGCATTATGAAGGTGGAGAACCACTGGCTTAGAATAAGCAGCCCAGTGTAAAGAAGCCCAGATGTGCAAACCATGACATGCTTTGGTGTTACCCAAAAGCAATAGCGCTAAAAAGCCGGCATAGGTCCAGTCAGAGCCACATCATCTGTGTCTGACTAAAAGCAGCCCTTAAAAGAGAAGATGGGAGAAGACATTTGCACAGAAACAGAAAGGTCTCACCAGCCACTGCAGAGAAGACCATCCGTGCTCAGACTGGAGGAAGTCATTCCACACCTAGAATCCAAGTTTCTAACCCCTTCCATTAGGAAAACTTCTGGGCGTCCCCAAGGCCAGCATCACCAGGGTTAGTCAGTGCCTGCTCTGCTCCCAGGGTGGGTTATCAGAGTGAAGGCTGCATTCTCCAAACACAACACGGACGAATTTGCAATTTGTTTCTTTTCCTCTAAAACTAGCCTGGAAGGGTTATAGAAGGGCATTCAAAAACAACAACAACAACAAAAAACGCTAACAGTGTAGTCAACAGAGGTACATCAAGACATTGGAGGCTCATAATTCTCTTGCAAGAAAAAGACAAGCAGAACTCACACGGATACATGAATTTCACAGAATTTCAAAACTAGAGGGAAAAATTCCCAAGGGAAGGAACATATTTGGTGTCTATATACAAGCCAGTGCCCTGACCCTGGCAGTGAGGAACTTCTTTGCTTCCTTCATCCACTTTGGCAGTCAGCAGGTGGGGCACCATGTCTGTGCCTCTTTCGCACTTGGCTGTCTCCATCCCACAAACCTAGATAAAGTTTCCTCCAGTTTATCCACTCTTGAGAAGGCTAATAACAGCCACATCTAAATTATAGTGCTGATCCTGTTGCCACAACCCCACAGAAACAGCATTGAAATGAACAGTTCCCCATCCCCCACTTCCAGACTGAAATAAAAGCTGTATAAACTAGTTAGGAAATAAACCCAGCATTTGGATAAAATAATGATTTATTCAACAATTTTGGCAAACACGTACTTTCCAACTATAATGATTTGGGCTGATCATAGCAATCCAATAAAAGTCTAACAAAAGGAAATTGCTTAATCTAATTTGTTATGTCAATAAAGATGATATAATGAGTAATATTAAAATATATCTTAAGAATAAATCCCCACTTAACAATTGTAGCTTAATAATCTGACCAGAAGTTCCTATTTCTGATTTCTGATGTAATCCCAAATTATTTTCCTGAATGTGATTTTTTTTAAAAGCGCATATATAAGACCAAGAAACAACATCATCTTTACCTAAGAAGTTCTCATAGAAATTAAGAAGGGAGCAAAAGCACCCTCCACAACTGTTACCACAGAATATTGTTCATGCAGAAAAACATATCATAAACTCATTGTTGCTTAATAGACCAGCCAAGAAGGAAAGAGCCGCATTTATCAAGAATATAGGAATGTAGACGCTCATAAACCACTGGGAGAGAAAAGTGAATTAATATTTTTTGCAAGTCAAATTTCAAAACATCCCCAAAGCCGCATGATTAGTCTTCTTGATGACACCCCAGCTGCAGCAGCTATTCTGAGGGGAAAGCCAATGGTGTGCATTAAGATGTACACTAAGGGTATCTATCAGACATCTGCTTAGCCGTGGTGAAATTTGCAAATTAGTGAGGATTTTACAACTATAGCTTTGTAAGATAGAAGCTGGCATTGCTTTTCTAGAGTCTGAAATTCTTAATATTGTGTTTAAAAATCGGAAACAACGGTACACTGGTTACCTTCCTCAGTGCTGTGAATATTGCTAGATGTTATACATAAATATAAACAAACAGGAAAGGTTCACTTTGGCTCATAGTTGGGAATAACACAGTCCACCCTGGAGGGAAAGAGACTGCAGTGGGAGCAAGTTGGTCCGTGGAACTGACCAGAAAAGAAACAATAGAAAATCCCAGGAATCAGCTAGCTGTTTTTTTTTTTCTCTTTCCTTTTTCACTCAGTCTGTGCACCCTGTCCATGAAGCTGCCCACTATGGCTCATCCATTCTCCATTAAATCTCTCTGGACACGCCTTCATGGACATATGTACAGCTGTACCTCAGTATCCTAGGTGTTTCTTCATCCAATAAACTGACAATCAAAATGAATCACCATGAATTGTTGCAAATGTCTAATTAACAAACCATGGGAATTTGAAGGTGATGAGCTAAACGTAGGCAGAAGCTTTTGAATGGGGTGAGAGCGTGCAATCGACCAATTCATAGCCATAGTGCTTAAAATGTTAATGTGGTCAGAAACTGCACTTTCCCTACGGGTGCTTCCTCGGGATGAGATAGCCACGGGTGGAAGAGAACGGAGGTGGACTGCCTACAGTGGAGCAGTGCCCGGCACACGTACCTGTCAATCACTTGAGGAACTTGCCACTTTTCCTCCAATGTAAATTCTTTTAGAGCAAAGAGAAATATAAGAACTTCCCTCAGTACTTCTGCTGAGTAAGGGCTGAGAAGCAACATCTGGACTCAAAGGGATGAAGCACCCAACATCTTTGTGGTACTGGAGTGTGTGGGGCTGTAAATAAGTACAGAGTGACAGCACTGGGAAGGACGGCAAGATTCCTTTTGCATGAGGGATGACAATTTCAAGGTGCAGAGGGAGTTTAAAAATCCAACAAATGAAAGTGATCAGTGGATAATAAAAGGTAGATATGGGGATTATTTGCTCCGCCCTGTGGCCACACAGACAGTGGTGAAGACTTGATAGTACCCTTGGCACTCCCAAGGTCAAGCTGTACATTTGGAAGAGGCAGACAGGGGTGGACAAAGGGCTGCCAACTTAATCTGGGGGGTCACATTGGAGAAAAGGGTGTTGGGAACTTTTGGAATGACCCCCCAGAATAGCCCAGGATTGGTGTGATAACACATGGAGGGCCTGCTTTGGGATTATATTCTGCAGAAATACAAATATTCCGATGTATCCACAGGAAAGATACTACCTGCCATTTTCTTTGGAGTAAAAAAGAAAAACAGCCATGTTCCATCTATTCTAGGAGCTTCTACCCTTCCAGTGTGACAGAGAACCCTAAAGAATGGCAAGGGACTTGTTACTAGGTCTGTGTCATCTGAGAAGAGTGGCGAGGGTCACATTGGAGAGTGAAAAAGAATGAAGCTAGGGAGCGGGAGCGCGAGTGACCTGCTCACATGTTGTATGTGAACACAGGTGTTTACGAGTATATAGCAGTATAGCATGTTTTCCCGAGTAGAGGAAATTGTAGATCCCAGTACAAACTGCAGAGCAGGGCTAAAAGGAGGAGAGCTTCTTCATATTCATACATTATTTGGGTAGTGAGTAAAAAGACTAGATGTCATATTTAAGACAAAAATAAGAAACGCGTTGACCACTCAATAATTTGGAGAACACAGAACTTACCAGAGTCCTTGGAGACTCTGAGGGGCTGGCAAGCGCCTGAGCACCTCTGCAGGGGAGCTTAACCTGCAGTTTCATGGAGAGCAGAAGGCTTCGGTGTTTTAATACTGCCTGTACACACACACACACACACACACACACACACACACACACACACACACACACACACTCACACTCATACTCACACTCACATACATACACACTCTCACACTCACATGTACACACATGCATATACACGGATGCATGCATATTCACACACACATACATACTGTCACACACATATACACACACTCTCACCTATACACATACACACACTCACACTTGCATGAATATTCACATACACATACACATGCACATTTATACACAAACATGCACACTCACACATACCCACACATACACTCACACTACTCACACATGCATGCACATTCACACACGCACATACACGCTCACATGTACACACATGTATGCACATTCACATGCATGTACACTCACCCCACACACACACACACACACATGCAGCTATAGCCTTCCTCAGATCACAGTTCTCACCGCCCCCATCAATTCGTTCTACAGAGTCCTCTAGAGGTTTACTCTGGCTTCTGAGTGAGAATAAGACTAGCGCACTGTCTTTCTCCTGAGGGAGATGAGTCGAGAAAGAATAAATGCAAGCAATGAAAGAGTCTTCACTCTTTCATGCCACCTTCATTTTCAATTTTTAAAAAAGTCCTTCAGTTTGCTTTCAGGTCACAGGGGAAATGTGAGAAATGCTGATTCGATGCAAAGGGGACCTCAGGAGGCTGGAGAGATGGCTCAGCGGTTAAGAGCACAGACTGCTCTTCCAAAGATCTTGAGTTCAATTCCCAGCAACCACATGGTGGCTCACAACCATCTGCGATGGGATCTGATGCCCTCTTCTGGTGTGTCAGAAGACAGCAACAGTGTACTCATATACATGGTGGTGCACGCCTTTAATCCCAGCACTTGGGAGGCAAAGGCAGGTGGATTTCTGAGTTCGAGGCCAGCCTGATCTAAAAAGTGAGTTCCAGGACAGCTAGGGCTATACAGAGAAACCCTGTCTCAGAAAAACCAATAATAAATAAAGAAAGAAAGAAATAGCTCTTTAAAAAAAATCAAAGGGAAGAAAGGTGGATAAATCCAAAGGAGAAAGAAATATTTTTTAAAAATAAAGTGGACAGCAATTGTTTACTTCAGTAAAATATTTTTTAAGCAAGTGTTATGAACATTTTGAAAAGGAGGCTAAAGCCTGATGCTTTAGCCTGAGAGAGCCTGATGCATCTGTTTGCCCAGACCTGTCCTGAGCAAGGGAGGCCACACCATGTGCCTGGGTCCTCATCTCTTCCTTTTCAGAGTCATTCCCACAGTCATCTTCCATCCTGCAGACTTCAGAAGTGTCCACCTGGGCAGCCTAGTGCTTCATGACTTCTGTGTCTATAGCCCGTGTTGTCCTCGGTTAGGTGCCAGGGCACAGTGGCTGCTTCTGCTTCTGTTTGTGATGACGCTGCCTCTGGCCTCTGTGTGGCTTCAAGTCTCCTCTGCATTCCTCTCATCTTCTAAGGCCTGTGGGATAGCTGGCACAGTCCTCTGGAAGCTGCTGGCCTCACTCTTCAGTGTCCCTGAGTAAGATAAGGGTGGCAGAGTTCCTTCCATGTGAGGTCTTGGCTGGCACCCCACATCTATGACCCTACAGTCAGGCTGTGCCTTCCATAGCCCTGGCTCCCAAATTGTGCTCCTGCTCCTATCAGCCGCACATGTGCCCTGGTTTTCAAGCCTTAGAACTCCAATGAACTGTGACTTGCTGAGTTTGGGGTGATTCCAAGGGAGCATTCTGCAGGAATCAGGAAAAGCTGTCCCTGCTTCAGCCTCGCCAGCTAGCTCTGCCACTCGGAACACTGAACACATAGAATGGATTCTGGAGCCAGGCTGCTGCATCCCCAAGCCCCACGGGGCTAGAGCAGGCCCAGAGCATCATCACTGTTCTCAGGACAAGCCCTGTTAGTGCGCCTTCATCCTCTCAGTACAGAATTCCATCCGGTGGCCAGTCATCTCCTGCCTGTTCCCTTCAACCCCATGGCTGTGTATCCAGAGGAAATACAGCTGTATGGGTGCCACCCTGGGAGTCAGAGTCAGTTGGAGGAAGCTACCTTAGAGGTATCCCTCAATGGAGATTATTCGGGAAAATATAACTCCTTCGAAGAGAGGATGCCACAGACTTCAAGGCATCTTTGCCAAGTGAATACTTCAAGTAAGCAAAGTACACCTCTCCTCGGCCAGACTCCACCGAATGCTCTGACACCCTTGTATGAGTATAGGCATCCTGGAGCTGGCCTTTCTGCTAAACTGGCACAAGTGGTCATCAGGCTGCTGCTGCAACTTCAGCCCCACACATGCAGAGATGAGAGCACTGCCTGAGCTGCACCCAGGGCTTTCTGATCACACTAGGGGTTGTTTCCCCCCACACTTTCAACTGCGCATGCCTAGTTTTCTATTTCTCCTGTTTATTCCTTCTAGGCTCACTTTCAGAGATCTCAACCCTACAGATCATAGGCCACATGTATCCTAGAATAGCTGAGTATAGCCCAATATTAAAGATCAGACACCGGCCATCAGCACAAACAGAAGACCTGGCAGCCTCCACCACTTGACCACCATTCCATCTACTTGTATTTGTAACCATCCAACCTGCTAGCTTCTCACTCACCACATGCAGATCTTCCCAGGCCATTGCTGATCACCAGCTTCCATCAGAGTGATACATGGCTGGTCACTCTCTGTGATGTGTTTGCAGTGTCCCACTGCTGTTATTGAGACAGCTGAGGAGGAAGCTTACTCAGTTTCTGTCATGTTGAGTCTCCTCCCTTCAGCACTGCAGCCAGAAGAACTTAATCTAGAACACTTCGTAGCATGTGGACACTTTCCAGGTTGGGGCATCCACAAGGAAAGCTCCTATCCAGACCTCAGTGATGAGTTCCCAGGGTCTTGTCACATCCAGTGAGAGCTCCAGGCTGTGGGGACCCAGTGAGTAGACTCCGGGCTCATGTTTCTGATGTTTACAGTGAAAGGCTTCTGCTGGTCCTCCAACCACACACAAATGTTCTAATTAGTGGTCTTATTTCAGGAGATTCCTTGTCCATTCTTTCTACATAGGTAAGTGGGTTTGTTAAGTCTAACAAACGTCAAAAAATGCTTAAGAAAGAGGCAATCCTGCTAATAAAGTTATTCTGAGGCAGGCTAGGATCTAAGTGAACATCTGAAATATTCTAACATACACTGAAGTGTAAGTATAAGAGTTCATTGTAGAACTCTAGGGTCCCCAAACTGTAATAATTAAGACAACATTCATGTTGTTATTCTGGGACCAAAGTCAAGAGTTGTAGCATAATTACTTTTTGATTTTCAAGTGCCTATTCCTTGACCTTCATAGCACCAAATACACTGGAGTCCTTAACTCCCTTCCAGCTCCTTCACCTCTCAGCAGCATACCCAGCACCTGCTCTGACTGCAGCATGCCTTCCTATTAAAGACAGAGATGCTTCACGGATGCAGAGAAAACAATGAAGGACACCTTCAGCCTTTTCTAGGGTGATCCTCCAATAATAATCCAAAGCCCTTTCTCCCTCTGACAAATTATGTCTCTGCAGTCTTTGGAAATTATCTAAAATCAAGAAATTCTGCCACTGGCCATGTCTAAAAGGAATCACATGGTGACCCAAGATGCCCTGCTTCAGGCATCTATCTCTTAATGCCCACCATCTCACAGAGACTGAGTGAGAATCCAGTTCTCAGTTCCATAGGTTGACATCACATCTTAGAGCTTGTAACAAATGTCCATGACTGATGGATAAGATTTTAATTGGCGAAAAATATGTTGTGAAAACCATTTTAAGCACTTTTGCTATTTTTAAAGATGCCTTGACTTTGTGTCTGGTTTCTCTTCCTTATCTGCCAGTTATTTCACAGGTAACAGGGTTGTCCTAAAATCATCCAACATTCTTTCACATGAAACCCTCTTGTCTTAGATGAAGTCCAAAGACCCTTAAAAAAGAATAAATCCCCTGCCTCCTATCTTCTCTCACCCTGGATTATCTATTAGCTAGTTTATCTCAACCTCAACCTCAACTCCAGATATGCTACACACACACACACACACACACACACACACACACACACACACACACTTTCCTATTTATTTTTCAATTCATCACAAACTTCTTTAGTTTGAATAATTTGATGGGTGGGTAGATGAATAATGGGTGGGTTGACGGGTGAATGGATGGATAAACTGAGGGATAGATGAATGGGTGAGAAGATAGATAAGTGGATGAATGCATGGATAGATGAGGAGATGGGTGGATGGGTGGTCAGATAGTTGAGTGGGTGGATGGGAAGGGGGACAGATGAATGGATGGATGCTGGAACACATGAGGATATGAGAGAGTAGATGGGTGGAACTCAAGCACATGGAGAATCTTCAAATGTTAGCCACACCCACACCCATAGGGACCCTTGACCTCCAGGCATTGTTCCTCCCTTAATACCTATGAAACTATGGTCATGTCTCCAAGCAGACAGTTGACCAGGGTGACCTGTTCCTAGGCACAATGCACACAGCTTTCTACTGGATGAAAAGCAGCCAAGTTTGTATAGAAGTGGAAATGGAAGTCAAGAAATATACTTCTTCCTGTTTTCATTTTATTGTATCAATGTTGGGTTTATTGAATGATAATTTACATACATGAAAATTCACCCTTTTAAAGCCTGGAATATTATGAGCTTTTAAGAGATGTAGTGGTGGAGCCAACACAACTAACATAGCAAATTTCATCACCCCAAAACTCCCCTTTACACCTCACCAGAAAATGAAGGGACAGCTTAGAAGGTGGGAGAAACTATTTACACCCCATACATCCCAGAAGGCCAAGAATCAACAATTTATTAAAAAAAATAAAAAATTAAAAAAAAAAACTCTTTCAATTCCCTAGTAAAAAGACAACCCAGTTTTTAAAGTGGGCAAAGGCTACAAGAAGACAATTCTCAAAAGAAAATTTAAAAACAGCTAATAACAGCAAAGAGCTAAGCTCAGGCTGGTCTTGGGACATCAGGAGAGGGCAAACCAATCTCACTGAGATACCGCATCTCACACGTGGATGGCTGTTATTAAAAGCCCTAAGTAGGGATAAGTACATAGAGGAGTTGCAACAGCCACATGTGGCTGTTAATTTGGTGCCGCCATTTTGGAAAATTAATTTTCAAGTTAAATGTACAGTTCCCATATGACCCAAGAACTCTACTCCGATACAAATTGAAAGCTTATGTCCACACAAATCTTACACATTAATGTCCATAATGTCATCGTTATAATTATACATGCTGTTTTATACCCACAGGAGTATAAAACAGCATCTATAACTGATGAAAAGATAGACAAAGTACGGCACACCCACACTATGGAGTATTGTCTGGAAGGTCAAAGCAGGGAAGGCTGACACCAGCTACAAGACAATGAACCACGAAAGTTCTATGCCATGGGCAAAGCAAGGCACAGAAGGCCATAAATTATATAACCCACAGAGACAGAAAAGAGCTTAGTGGTAGGCAGGGCCTGCAGAGGGGAAAGAAGAGAATGTTGCATGTAGAGAGTTTCTTACCAGCATGAAGAGAGTTTACAACTAGGGAATAGTAATATTTACACAACTCTGAATAAGCAATAACTACTGCATTGTGGTCTTTAAAGGGGTGACTATTATCATACATCAGTGATACCTCAGTCTATTGTAAAAGGGATAGAGCATAAGGCAGGAATGAAGACTTTAAGTTACAATCTTGGTAAAGTAGCATAATCAAATATCAGGCCAGGAAGTCTACAAAAGTCAAATATTTACCTGTCAATCAGAGAGTGGATAGATATTTTTCTGAGCTCTGCTTCCAAGAGCAACAGCTAAGGAGGAAGCCACAATTTTTGCCCCAAATCCTATTTATACTTTGTTTTTGGTTTGGCAGATGTTGTTGTTTGTTTGCTTGCTTTTGTTTTGTTTTGAGGTAGGATCTCAATTTGTAGCCATTAGCCTTATTCTCCCTATAGCACAGGATGGTTTCAAACTTTCATCAACACTCCTGCCTAAAACTACCGGGTACACTTGGGAGGCAGAGGCAGGTGGATTTCTGAGTTCGAGGCCAGCCTGGTCTACAAAGTGAGTTCCAGGACAGCCAGAGCTACACAGAGAAACCCTGTCTCAAAAAAAAACAAAAAACAAAAAAAAACTACTGGGTAGTGAAACTCCAAGTGTGCGCAACCACATCAGCCTTGTCTGCAAACTTTTTATATCACCATTTGGGGTATTGCAGAGATACTTTTAAGCACGTATTTTAATTACAACAGGATGGAATAAAATTATAACAAGCTTCCAAGAGATAATGGTTTTAAAAAACAAAAACTAATCTGCATGAGGAAATTGGCTTAGACAAAACGGAGGAAGAGATTGGGAGGCATATAGCTGTAATCCCAGAACTTCAGAGGTGGAGGTCACTGGGAGGCATACAGCCATAAGCTCAGCACTTGAGAGATGAAGGCAAAAGAATTACAAGTTTCACAAATTTGAGGCCAGCCCAAGCTGATAGTGAGACCTATCTCAGAATAATGAATAAAAGTAGAAAAGAAAAATTATTATGTAAATATCTGTGACATATCTAGAAAACACATACAGTTATTAACCAAATATTAGCCTTCACAGAAGGATCAATCTTTCCTAGCAGAAAACAAGAGGCCATCGTCACCTGTAAGCTTCTGGGTTTCCCAATTCTGATGTTTTCTTTACCTTCAGCATATAAACCTTCTAGTGCACAGGAAGGGGCAAGCCAACCTCACTGAGACCACAGGTAAACATGAAAGTAACAGCAAATGACTGGTTCTTTGTATTATCCATGAACAGAGGGGTCGACACGATGATTCTTCTACAGACATAGAATACAGCAAACTCCCATCTGAGCAAAGTCAATCCTAAGGGTCCTACTGTCACCTCTGTCACTGTGACAAAATGCCCTGTCCAAAGGCAACTTAGGGAAGGAAGAGAGGGTTCATTTTAGCTCACAGCTCCAGGTTACCATTCATCATAGCAGGGAGTCAGGATGGCAGGAGCTTGAAGCAGCTAGCAGTCATATCCACAATCAAGAGTAGAAAGGAAATATGTGTATGCCCGCTAATCAGCTCACTTTCTCTACTCATATACAAACAGTGTCCCAAACCTAGGGAATGGTGCTTCCCACAGTGAGCTGACTCATCCCACATCTACTAACATAATCAAAGCAATCCCCCACAGACATGCCCACAAGCCAACCTCATCTAAACAATCCATCACTGAGTAGCCCTTCCAAGTGATTCTAGACTGTGTACAGTTGATAATTAAAGCTTATCATCATGGCTGGAGAGATGGCTCAGTGGCCAAGAGCACTGGCTGTTCTTATGGAAGACCAGAGTTTGGTTTTTTGGTTGTTGTTTTTTTTTAATTCATATGAGGCAGCTCACCACTGCCTGTAACACTAGCTCCAGGCCTCTGACCTCTTCAGATTCCTGCACTCATGTGCACATACCCACAGACATGCCCACATACCCATACTTTTTAGATAATGGAGTCGTTAAACTATCGCTCTGCCTTGTGTGCTTTCCTTGTGGTTGTTCTTCATGGTTGTCCCCAAGACATTGACTAAAGCAAATACTGAGGGATGGGGCAAGAAAGGCAGCACATGGATAAGTGGGAACACGCCCCAAGGGGAAGAAACACAGAGCACAGGACTAAGTGCACGGCAGGGAACGTCTGATATGTTTCTATACAGCTCTTACGTTTCTATCACAGTGGGTGTATTTGTTAACATTTATTTTGAAGTGTCATTGTATATATCCCTGATGACCTAAAACTCACAGAGGTCTCCCTGCTTCTGTTTATTTATTGTACTTTATGTGCATGTATTGGGAAGATGGAGGAAGAAGGGAGTGCCTGTGCTGAGGCACACATGTGGAGGTAAGAAGACAACTTGGGAGAGTTGGTTCTTTCCTTCCACCCTGTGCACCCAAGGATTGAATTCAGGTCATCAGGTTTGGCAGGAAGCACATTTACCACCGAGCCATCCCACCATCCCCATTTTATACCTTTAAAGTTTTAGGAGGTCTCTGAGAGTTTCACTACGGGGCTCAGGCTGGCCTCACACTCATACAGATTTGAATCTTTGAAAATGACTGTTATTTGAGTTCTGATACTTGAAAGATGCAGCGTACCCAGTTACCACTTAAAATTTTTAATAAACATATCAATTAGCCACCAAGGGCCTGGGAAATGTGTGGTGGTTTCTAGTATGCACCTCAGCAGAAACATTCAGATCTCCTAAGTCTGTTCTCACCAAGTACCAACAGCATCGTTAGAAAACAGGAAGGACGATATCATTAGAACATGTCCCAGGAGGGGACAATGTCATTAGAACATGTCCCGGGAGGGGAACATTCCAGCCCCAATGCTATGCTTACATTACTGTTTCAGAGATGACTAATCCATGAATCAAGACAGGCTTCATCAGAAATGACAAGAACAGGAAGGTCTGTCAGCCCTTTCTGCCTAGTGGCTCAGCGTCAGCCCCTGCTTTCTACAAGACCAACCTCCCTGTCTGTCCCAGGAAGGAAGGAGGAAAAGATCGCTGCCTCCAGAAACATTTTAATTTGTCTAGCTACAATAATTAGATTCTTTATTCATGGGCATATGTAGCTAATCTCAACGGCATGCACTTAAATTGGGTTAAGAAGATATCTTTGAAATGTCATTTGTGAATTTCATTTATCATTTGTAATATTGTCCTGACCTGACAGTAATGAGATTTGGGGGTCATCCAGTTATTAACTCTTCCCCGATTCAATGTTCATCTGGAGCTGTGGTCCATGACACATGGCTCTGAGCCTGGGCTTCATGTGGAGGCTCCGGGGAAGCTGGAAAGTCAAATGATGACAGAACAAGCCCAGTGCCTGGTGAGCCTACACAGGGAGGCACACAAGGAGGACTGTTGGAGGCACACATGGAAGACTGCTGGAGGCACACAGGGAGGACTGCTGGAGGCACACAGGGAGGACTGCTGGAGGCACACAGGGAGGATTATTGGTCCCATGGGCACTCTGCTTGCTCTTGTCCTAAGAATTTTCCTTCTTGTGTTGTGATACGAAGGATAGCTAAGGAAATGTGGCACATTATTTGAGAGTACCCATATGTGTATGTTTTAAGATTGGAAATGAAGGGGTAATAAATGATATTATTAAATTTACACTGCAGGCTGGTGTCATAACTCAGAGGCAGTGCATCTTTGGGTGACTAGTTAGAGATGGATCCTGTGAATCCAGGTTTTAATACCTCCAAAGATTCTGACAGGGCAACCCCCCTTTTAATGTTAGTCTCTGAGCTAAGTGAGGAATGTCCACATTAGTGCACACACCACACCAAGTATTGTCTGTATACCAAACTGTGCATTATGATGTGACACAATGACAGTGTGTATTTTATCCTTATCCTGTGATGTGATCCACTGAATATTACCAAATGTACTGGATGTTGTATATGAGACAAGTCCAAAATTAAACCGGGATGTTACAGAGTCCATTGGGAAGCAAGAGCCAGAGAGGCTGATTGTTCCATGACATTTGATGATGTGCATACCTCACAGGATTCAGAAAATAGAATAGTGTGTTAGAGTGAACCAGGGTTAGGAAATGGGAGAAGATGAAGGTTCTCAGAACCCAATTCAAGTTTCCAAACACTAGCATGTTAGTAGAAAGTCTCCAAACTGCCAGTCACTGCTTGACTAAAAACAAACCAGAGGACTGACTGGAGCCTAAGCTGGACACAAAGAAAAGGGGTAAGCAGGTGGCAATAACACCAGCAGCTGTGCCTTCCTGACCCAATGCTAACAAAAGCCAAAAGATAAACTCATGGTGATCAATGTGGTCAAACAGTCTCTTTCCCCAAACACCCATCCTAAGTGTTAGGCGTGTATTAGTCAGAGTTCTCTAGAGGAATAGGACTGATAGAGTAGAGAGAGAGACATGGGACACATAGATACAGATATAGATGTAAATGCAGAGGTAGATGGACAGATGGGTAGGTGAGTGGATAGATAGATAGATAGATAGATAGATAGATAGATAGATAGATATCAAGGTAGACAGAGATAGATGATAGAGATAGGTAAGTGGATGGATATATAGATAGATAAATAGATAGATATCAAGGTAGACAGAGATAGATGATAGAGATAAATAGGTGGATGGATGGACAGACAGACAGTTAGACAGACATCAAGGTAGACATAGAGATAGATGATAGAGATAGGTAGGTGGATGAATTGATGAATGGATAGATAGATGATAGAGATAGGTACATAGAAATATAGAGAGAGATGATAAAGATATAATCATTTTATGTTGATAAATCCCATGTGTGTGTATGTATGTATTATGTATGTATTATGTATGTATGTATGTATGTATGTATGTATGTATGTATAGGTATTTCAACAATTACTGTCTCACACTAGAGAGGCCAAGAATCAGAAGATCCTCACTTCTTGAGGCAGGCTGGATGTCCCAGCAGCCCCAGTGAGGGAGGATTCCTAGAGAACAGCTAGTCTTTAGTCTACTTTGGAATTCCAAAGAAATCAGTTCTAATATTGGCAAGGGAATATCTCAGCAACAGGAAAATTAACTTGTCAGCAAGAGTGAGGGCAACCAGGCCAAAAGCAGTTTCCTTCTCCCATGTCTTCCATCTGCGTTGCTACCAGAAGGTTCTGCCCATATTTAGGGCACTGAGTCTTTCTGCTTCAAGTAATATGATCAAGAAAACCCCTCACAGAAGTGCCCCTGCAGTTTGGGGGTTAGTTAGTTTTAGATGCAGTCAATTGACAGTCAGGAGTAGACATCACAAGGCCACAAGGGACAGCCATTGCTAACTATAATGACAAACCATCA
The DNA here is from genome assembly GCA_902729485.2 of Mus minutoides. Classification (NCBI taxonomy): domain Eukaryota; kingdom Metazoa; phylum Chordata; class Mammalia; order Rodentia; family Muridae; genus Mus; species Mus minutoides. Next base: position 3,151,181 of record LR749544.1, read on the forward strand.
GTCATGGGACAGCCATTGCTAACTACAATGACAAGCCATCAGTCAAGGGACAGCCATTGCTAACTACAATGACAAGCCATCAGTCAAGGGACAGCCATTGCTAACTACAATGACAAACCATCAGTCAAGGGACAGCCATTGCTAACTACAATGACAAACCATCAGTCATGGGACAGCCATTGCTAACTACAATGACAAACCATCAGTCAAGGGACAGCCATTGCTAACTACAATGACAAGCCATCAGTCATGGGACAGCCATTGCTAACTACAATGACAAACCATCAGTCATGGGACAGGGCTGCTTATTTCTTCTTCAGTTCCCTGGAGAAGGTGAAGCACACATTTTCTCCCCAAGGCCCACATCATCCTGGAAAAATCTCAGTTCTCAGCCCCATTTCAATACAAGCCTTAACCCTTAAAGCCCTGAGGCCCCTGATGCTTTGTTCTCTCTGCCGTGCCCACCTTGACCCTCCAAAGTGCATTTTTTCTGCTTCTACTTCATGAAAAGTTCTTTTCCCCTTTCCTTTGGTCTCTGTTTCATCCTTTGGTCAGATGTCCCAGGGCTCAGATTCTTAACTGTGGGTCACAAGCTCAGAGGTGGTGATAATTGAATACAGGGATCAAGAAAACTGTGGCATCAGTAAAAGGTTTCTACATGTGTGACAACCAAAATCTAATTCAAAATCAAAGGAGAAATGAGTCCATAGTGTTTGTCTTGTGACTTTACTGTAACCTTGGCTCTGAACATGTAGCCTAAGTCCTTTGCCTTGCACACACGCCAAATAACATCAAAGGACACTGTCTGGAATCCTTCCACTCAGATTCAATCAGACTCAAGATTATTGCCTAGTATGGGTCACACTGGTTCTTAGTGTCACATGCAGCCTTCTGCTCTTACAAAAGCATAGTGTCTTAATTACAGAGAAAGACTTCCAACATTTCCCTACCACCATGTCTCAGCACATATCAAAGCAGTATCTTTTAACTATGTTGGGTTAGAATGCTTTATCTTTAAATTTCTATGGAGGGTCCAGGAAAGAGTTCAGTTGAAGAAAATGGCATGAGGACCTAGACTTGGTCCCCAGGATACATATAGAAGTCAAGCTTAATGATGGGTGCTTATAACACAGTATCAGAGAAGCAGAGGAAGGCAGGTCCCTGAAGCTCTCTATCCAGCCAAACTAACCTACTTGGTAGCTTTCTGGCAAGTGGGAGACCCTGTACCAAAACAAACAAATAAGAGACAGTCAACAATGATCTGGGAAAGGCTGAGAATGACGACAGCGCCTGGCAGTGACTGCTGCGCATCAATAGCCGAGGCTCATAGTCTATGACTTCTTCCACAGTCCCATAGCTATCAAATTGAAAGAAGGGACTTTTAAAAATGATAATGCTTTAAAGTGAATAGGTTAATAAATGACAGGCTTCATAGAGTTAGTACCAATCTCCTCACCACTCTACGCTATAAATAAGAGCTGCAGAGACCTCAGTAAGAGGAAGCACTTCAGCAATCAAGAGCATAAGCACTTGGCCAGGGCCTTGTAGAAAGTACTATGACCCAGGCTGTTGTCATGGTTTCACAGAAAGCTACTGTCAGGAGATAAGAGGAAGAGATGGTATTCAAGGAGCTGATTATGGTGCCCAGAAACAACGGGCTTCACAGATAGCTTGAAAGGGTGGTAATGATGGCATCTGAATCTTCAGGCTTCTCTATGGTGAGCTTACAGTGAGCATCCACAGCTGAAGAGGCAGAGGCTATTCCAGAAACAATGCATCTTGGCAGTTCTCATGAGAAGGATGTACAAGCCTTGGGGAACATTCTGGTAGCATGATTTCCTATGTAGGCAGAACATGGGCATATTAGTACATGCATATCTCCCCAAACCAAAGTCCATATCCTCAAACATCCAGAACCATCATGTCTCTTTCATCATCACCCTCATGTCCTCATCCCATAGTCCCCAAAGTGCTAGGAAGGGTGGTACACAAGAGGTGTTGGGAAGTCTCAAGGATATTGTGTTTTCCAAACACAGCAGGGTGATTGCACATGTGCACTCATGAGAGTTGTGACAGTACCCACAAAACCTGTGCAAGCTCAAGCCAGGCAAAATCACACTGTGGAAAGAGGGATGGGCACGAAGTCAGAGGTGGGCATGAAGTCGTCAGAGGTGGGCATGAAGTCAGAGGTGGGCATGAAGTCAGAGGTGGGCATGAAGTTATCAGAGGTGGGCATGAAGTTGTCAGAGGTGGGCATGAAGTTGTCAGAGGTGGGCATGAAGACAGAGGTAGGCACAAAGTCAGATGTGGGTGTGAAGTCAGAGGTGGGCATTAAGTCATCAGAGGTGGACATGAAGTCAGAGGTTGTCACGAAGTCAGATGTGGGTGTAAAGTCAGAGGTGGGTATGAAGTCAGAGGTGAGCATGAAGTCATCAGAGGTGGGCACGAAGTCATCAGAGGTGGGAATGAAGTCAGAGATGGGCATGAAGTGAGAGGTGGGCATGAAGTGAGAGGTGGGCACGAAGTGAGAGGTGGGCATGAAGTCAGAGGTGAGCATGAAGTCAGAGGTGGCCATGAAGTCATCAGAGGTGGGCATGAAGTCAGAGGTGGGCATGAAGTCAGAGTTAGGCATGAAGTCAAACATGGGTGTGAATTCAGAGGTGGGTGTAAAGTCAAAGGTGGGCACTAAGTCTTACCATTTGCTTAAGCAATTAATAGGGGCTAGAAGAAGGACCAGTCAGTTTTCTTTGAGGATGCGACTCTGATACATGGACCATACTCCAGTGAAAGGTCGTACATTTAAGGGCTTATTGGCATCACAAATAGGACTTGATATGTTAAAAAAAGAAAAAAAAAGAAAAGAAAAGAAAAGAAAAGGAAAGGAAAGGAAAGGAAAGGAAAGGAAAGGAAAGGAAGAAAAGAAAAGAAAAGAAAAGAAAAGAAAAGAAAAGAAAAGAAAAGAAAAGAAAAGAAAAGAAAAGAAAAGAAAAGAAAAGAAAAAGTTGGATGGTTGGGGAGGTAGGTATGGGGGTAGATCTGAGAGGAGATGGGGAGTGAATAGGACAAAACATATTGTATAAATTCTCAAGGAACTAGTTTTTTTAAAGTGAATATTTTTATTAAAAAATTAGAAAACAGAAATTAGCTTCAAGAGTACCAAAGAACCAATGGGTACAGTACCTAAATGTGCCAGTGTACCAGTGTACCAGTGTAACTCACGGCAGCAGCGTTTGAACTCTTTTACATCCACAAGCTAGCAGTTGAGTGAGACAGCCCCAGGTGACTTATTAAGCCCTGACTCTTCAGGGCACATTCTGTCCCAAGGGTCTATGTCTCAGACAGGAAGTTCCCATGAAGCACAGTGCTTAGAATGGGAGCCGAATGGAAGCTATTGCAGTTTGAATCAAGAATGTCATCCACAGGATTATATTTTGAATTCTTGGTCCCAGCTTGTAGCACTCTTTTGAAGAACATGAAACTTCAGGGAGTGGGTGTGGGGCTGTTAAAAGCAGGTATTAGAAGTGGGTTCTTCATGATGACACATGTCTCTGGTTCCAGTCCCTGGCCCACCATGTGAACAAGTCATTGTTGCTGGCTCCTAGCCCTAACTACAAGAAGCCATGAGCACAATGTTTAAGGAGAGCCATCTGTGGACACATTGATCATCCCTGCTTACAGGAGCCATGCAAGACAGGCCCTTTACCAAGTAAGCCACCTTCCTAGTCAACCGAGCAAGTTTCAAGAGAGTAAAGGGGTCCTGACACTACAGCTGGGACCCTCTGCCCTCTGAACAGCCAGCACAGCCCCATGTCACTCTCATGTGACATCTTTATACATTTCACTCTCTGAGGCACATTCCCTCCCTCAAGCAGTCACTCATTGCATCTAGAAGACAACACCCTCTTGTCTCAGCCCATGTAGCACAGGCCTGCTCAGCACCCCATGTCCCTTTCCTCCCCTACTCACTGAGTCTCTGCCCTTCCTCTGCTTTATAGTTTGCCTGATCCCACTGGAGAAATCCACATTGCACCCCAAGACTCAGAACAACCCTTGGCCAGATCTGCACTAGGTTGACATCTGCTGGCTCTCACTCCTTGACTTGAAGGCCTGCTCTTCTGCCCCTGACACTGCTATTGTCGAAGCCTGTTACCACACGTGGGCCTGTCTGCTTCCTCTCCCCATTAGCTCGCCACTATCTTCATCGCCAGCCTGAAAGCAAAGGAACTGGAGTTGACTGGACTCAAGGAGCTGAGGAGAGGGTTTAGTCATGAATATGTTGGTACAGCTGGAAAGCTCACCTGCTCAGACAGCTTAGGATATCCTAAATGCACTGATGTAAGACAGAGCTAACAGAATGGATACAAAAACAGGATCCATCCTCCTGCTGCATCCGAGAAAGGCATCTTAACATCAAGGAGAAACATCACCTCAAGGTAAAGGATTGAGAAAAGATATTACAAACAAATGTACCTAAGAAAAAAGCAGGTGTAGCCACTTTAATAACTAACAAAATAGACTTCAAACCAAAACTAATCAGAAGAGATGGGGAAGGACCCAACATACTCATCAAAGGAAAAATCCAAGAGGACACTTCAGTTCTTAACCTCTATGCCCCAAACACAAGTACACCCAAGTATGTAAAAGAAACACTACTACAGCTTAAATCACATATTGACCCTCACACACTGATTGTGAGAGAGTTCAAAACTCCACTCTCACCAGTGTACAGGTCATCTTAACAAAAACGAAACAGAGAAATACTGGAGCTGCCAGATGTTATAAACTGAGTGGACCTAACAGATATTTACAGACAGTTCACCCAAACATACAAAAAACTTTATCTTCTTTGCACCTCTTAGAACTGTCTCCAAAATCGACCATATACTTGAACACAAGTCTCAACAGATACAATAAGTCTGAAATCACTCCCTGCACTCCATCAGACCACCACAGATTAACAACAGAAACAACAGAAAGGTCACAAACGGAACAACTCTCTACTGAGTGAAAAATTGTTCGAGACAGCAATAGAGAAATTAAAGGCTTTATAGAATGAAATGAAAATGAACAAACAGAATATCCAAACTTACGGGCCACAATGACAGCCGTGCTAAGGGGAAAGCTCATAGTACTAAATGCCTATGTGAAAAAAACTGGAGAACTCTCCTAGCAGCAACTGAACAGCACACCTGACAGCTCTGCAGCAGAGAGAGGAGGCTCAGCCAAGAGGAGCAGAAGGCAGGAAATAAAAAAAAAATAGAGCTCAAGTCAATAAAATAAAGACAAAGAGAGCAATACAATGAATCAATGAAACAAATAGTTTTTTCAATTAAAAAAATTAGCAATATAGACAAAGCCTTATTCAACTTACTAAAGGCAGAGAGAAAATATCCAAATTAACAATATCAGATAAAAAAGGAGGGACATAACAGCAGACACTGAGGAAATCCAGAGAATCCTAAGAACATGCTTTAAAACCTCTACTCCATAAAATTGGAAAATCTAAGAGAAATAGATAATTTTCTCTAAAGGTATCACTTATCAAAGTTAAATCAAGGGGCTGGAGAGATGGCTCAGTGGTTAAGAGCACTGACTGTTGTTCCAGAGGTCCTGAGTTCAATTCCCAGCAACCACATGATGGCTCACAACCATCTGTAATGGGATCCAATGCCCTCTTCTGGTGTATCTGGAGATAGTGACAGTATACTCATATACATAAAATAAGTCTTTTTTTAAAAGAAATTTTTTTTCGAGACAGGGTTTCTCTGTATAGCCCTGGCTGTCCGGGAACTCACTTTGTAGACCAGGCTGGCCTCGAACTCAGAAATCTGCCTGCCTCTGCCTCTCAAGTGCTGTGATTAAAGGTGTGCGCCACCACGCCCAGCTCTTAAAATTTTTTTAAAAGATAAATCAAGATTAGAACAACAATGTAGATATATCTATAACCCCTAGTGATAGAGAAGAAGTAATCACAAACCTCCCAACCAGAAAAGCCCAGGACCAGATGGTTTCAGCAAGAATTCTACCATAATTTCAAGAAAAGTTTTGAAAATACTCTTCAAATTATTCCATAAAATAAGAAACATTTGCCAACTAGTTTTATGAGTCAATAGTTACCCAAAACACATAAAGTCTCAATAAAGATAGAAAATTACAGACTAATGTCCTCAATGAACATAGATGTAAAAATACTCAATAAAATACTTTCAAATGAAAACCAAGAACATATCAAAATGATCATCCACCATGATCAAGTTGGCTTCATCCCAGAGATGCAAGGATGGTTCAACATACAGAAATCAATGAACATAATTCATATAAACAAACTGAAAGAAAAATATATGATCGTCTCATTTGATAAAGAAAAGGACTTTGACAAAATCCATCACCCCTTCATGATAAAAGTCCTGGAGAGATTGGGGTTACAATATTATACTTCAATATAATAAAGGCAATGTACAGCAAGCCTATAGTCACCTTGAAATTAAATGGAGAGAAACTCAAGGTGATTTCACTAAAATCAGGAACAAGACAAGGTTGCCCTCTCTGTCCATACCTTTACAATATAGCACTTGAATTCTTAGCTAAAGCAATATGAGACCTGAAGGAGATCAATGGAAAAAATGGAAAGGGGGAAGTCAAAGTATCTTTATTTGCAGATATGATATTACATGTAAGTGACCCTTAAAAATTCTACCAGGAAATTGCAACAGCTGATAAACATTTTCAGCAAAATAGCTAGATAAATAAATAAATAAATAAATAAATAAATAAATAAATAACTCACTCGCAAAAATCATTAGCCCTTCTATATACAGATGACAAATGATCTGAGAAAGAAATCTTGGAAACAACACCTTTCACAATAGCCTCAAGTAATATTAAGTAGCTTGGAGTAACTCTAACCAAACAAGTGAAAGACTTGTAAGGCAAATGTTAGACACTGAAGAAAGAATTTGAAGAGGATATCAGAAGACGGAAAGATCTCCCTTGTTCATGGATTGCTAGTATTAATATAGTAAAAATAGCCAACCTACCAAAAGCTATCTATACATTCTTTGTAATTCCCACCAAAATTCCAACACATTTCTTCATAGACATCAAAAGAACAGTTTTCAGCTTCACATGGAAGCACTAAAAAATTCAGGATAGCCAAAACATCCCTGACTAACAAAAGAAATGTCAGTGATGCCACGGTCCCTGGTCTCAAGCTGTGCCACAGAGCCGTGGTAATGAAAACAACATGGTATTGGCACAAAAACATACATGTTGAGCAATGGAATCAAATTGAAAACTCAGACATAAATCCACACACCTATAGGTAACTGATTTGTTGTTGTTGTTGTTGTTGTTGTTGTTGTTGTTGTTGAAAAGAAAAAAAAACTACACATCAGAAAAAAAAAGCATCTTCAACAAATGATACTGGTCATATTGGATGTCTGTATGTAGACAAATGTAAATACACCTACCACTCTGCCCAAAACTCCAGGGCAAATGGATCAAAGACCTAAACATAAAACCAGATACACTGAACCTGACAGCAAAGAAAGTACACAGTCTTGAACTCATTGACACAGGAGATAATTTCCTGAACAAGACACTGATAGTGCAGGCACTTGGATCAACAATTACAAATGGGACCTCATGAAACACTGAAGCTTCTGTAAGGTAAAGGACACCTTTAATCAGGCAAAGTGGCAGCCTACAAAATGGGAAAATATTTTTACCAACATTTAATAGAGGGTGGATACCCAAAGTATATAAAGAATCAGGAGACTAGATGTCAAAACAAATGATCCAATTTTAAAATGGGGTACAGATCTAAACAGGAAATTCTCAATAGAGGAGACCCAAATGGCTGAAAACAAAGAAATGTTCAATGTCCTTAACCATCAGGGAAATACAATTCAAAAGTACTTTGAAACTCTATCTCACACCTATCAGAGGAGCTAAGTGCAATAAGTATAATAACACAAGTAACCGCTCATGCTGACAAGGATGAGAAGCAAATGGAACATTTCTCCATTGCTGGTGAGAGTGAAAATGTGTACAACCATTGTGGAAAGAAAGTTCAAAAGCAATCTACCTCAAGATCCAGCAATATCATTCTGGGCTATATACTTAAAGGATACTCCATCCTATTACAAAGACATTTGCTCAATCATGTTCATAATATCCAGGATGTAGAAACAACCTATATGTCCCTCAGCAGATAAATGAATAAAGAAAATGTGCTATATTTACACAATGAACCATTAGTCAACTGTTTTTTTTAAATGACATAAGGATATTTGTAGTTGAGTTGATGGAACTAGAAAAAGAAATCCTGAGTAAGATAACCTATACCCAGAAAGCTAAGTATGGTATGTATTTGCTAATAAGTAGATACTAGCTGTTAAGTAAATGATAACCAAGCTGCAATATATAGACCAGAATAACTTGGGTAGAGAGGAAGGGTCTGGGTCAGGGGTGTAGATCTTCCAGAAATGGAGGAAATAGAATAGTTTTTACAGGCAGAGTGGGGTTGCATGGGGATGAGAGTCAGGCATCAGGTATAGAATGGAGTGACAGAGTATAAGGAGACAGCTGGAGATAGTGGGTATTGGGGACTGGAGTGGAAACCCAGTGCAATAGAAACTTCCTGGAATATAATGTGGTGATCCCAATGAAGATTCCCAATAATGGGACATACAGAGTCACAACTCACCATCACTTGTCACCAGGCAAAGTTTTCTTTGGAAGAACTGGGTTACATTCAATTGAGTTCTTGGCCAAAAGGGTCCCATGGAAATCCCCAAAACACCCCAGTCTGTTGCTGAGACAAAGGGTTGCTCTATTGAAATGGACAGGAGGATCCCATTACAAGGATAACACCCACACAAGTCTTTGGACACAGAGAGGTCAAACTGGTGCCTACACGGAGCTTTCGTCCCTACCTTCTAGTCTCTTCAGTGCCGGGAAGTACTCTGCAGGATAGGAAAAGAGAAACGCGGACACAAATCCAGCCACAAAACCTGTGACCTACAATCTGTCCTGCCTGAGAATATGCTAGGGCAATAGTGGACAAACCTTGTGGAGTAGCCAACCAATGTCTGATTTGACTTACAATCCACTCCAGGAGAAGGAAACCACACCACTTGGGTGAACAAGGACCAGAAACCAGATAGCCCAAAGAACTAGAGTAAAACCAAACACTACTGGTCTAAAACAAAATAAACAGTATCAATAAAATGACTCCTAATGATATCCTGCCATATTCATAGATCAGCACCATAGTCAGGCATCCTCAGAGACGCTTTCTCTAGCAGCTCTTGGGAACAGATGCAGCGAGCCACAGCTAGATATTACAAAGAGAAAGTTTAAATGAGAGGTCTCCATCAAATCTCTCCCATCAAAGCTCAGGGAATTCCATGAAAAAGGAGAGGACAGAGTGTAAGAGCCAGAGGGGATGGAGGACACCTGGAGAACAGGGGCCTCTGAATCAACTAAGTAAGGTGCATAAGAACTCAAGAGAATAAAGCAGCGAGCACTGGCCCTGAATGGGTCCACACCAGACCCTCTGTGTGTATATTATAGCTAGTAGGTCAGTAGTTTCATGGGACTCCTGACTGAGAACAAGTGTGCCTCTGAGTCTTTTGCCTGTTCTCAGGACTCTTTTCCTCCCATTGAGTGGCAATGTGCAACTTCAACATCACAGTTTTTGCTTCATCTTACTATATCTTGTCATGTTAGGTTGTCATCCGTTAGAAGCCTGTTCTTTTCTAATTAGAGACAGAAAGGGAGTGAATCCAGAGGGCAGGGGAGCAGGGAGGAACTGGGAGGAGCAGAGGAAGCAGAAACTATAATAAATATATATTATATGAGGAAATAATCTATTTTCAATATAAAGGGGAAAGCCAGACCTAGTGCTACATGCTTTGTAGCTTTTGGAATAAGAATGGCCACCACTGAGTCACCTTTAAATGCTTTAGGAGGGGCATTGGGAGGTGTGGCCTTGTGGGAGGAAGTATGTGTGTCACTGGAGGTGGGCTTTGAGGTTCTAATTGCTGAAGCCAGGCCCAGTGGCTGGCGCTCTCTCTCTCTCTCTCTGTCTCTCTCTCTCTCTCTCTCTCTCTCCCCTGCCTTTGGATCATAATGTAGAACTCTCAGCTTCCTCTTCCTGCCTGCATGCCCCCATGCTTCCCACCATGATGATTATAGACTAAACCTCTGAACTGTAAACCATCTCTAATTAAATGTTTTCCTTTCTAAGAGTTGCCATGAAGTCTCTTCATGCAATAGAAACTCTTAGACACACTTTTAATCCCAGCACTAGGGCAATGGATAGAGGAGGCTCTCTGGGAATGACTGGCCAAACAGCCTTGCCTCCTTAGTGAATTCCAATCCCCACCCTCCAAAAAAGCAAGGTGAATAGTACATAAGAAATGACACCCATATATGCACATAGAAACACACACATATGCCTATATATACATATGCCTACATATATATATGAACACACATATATACAAACACACACAAATAAAATATCAATAAGAGACTGTGACCAACCACAAAATCTATAATGCTGTACTTTCTGTAGAAAGAGCCTACTAGAAACTCTACACACACACACACACACACACACACACACACACACACACACACACACAAAATTAGTAGCCCTATGTCCTGTGGTGAAGAGCTAGTTTAGTACCATGACTGAGATAAAATGTCTAAAGAAGGAAGTGAAGTAATATGAGACTATTATATTTTACCATGTAAGGTAGCTGGGCTGTATACCAGTCCAACTGATAGCTGAACAAGAAAGGAAGATCTGGAAACACAGAGACACCACTCCTTTATTCATGAACTAAAAACTATGGAAGGACCCAAGTAGATGACAGGCTTGCAAGACAGAAGAAGAGGTCTCAGAAGAAAGATGCCTACAGAGGCATCTTGTCCTTGGACTTTCCCACCTCCAGAACCATAGGAGATAACACTCTGATGTTTAAACTTCCAGGACTGTACTTGTCTGCTGGCTGCTGCAGACCAACACACATACACATGCACACACATGCACACATACACACATGCACACACACACGTACATATACACACACAAAGTACAAAGAAATAAAATACACCTATAATGCTAGGCAGGTGCCAATCATCATGATACAGTTGCCTGCTCCCAGGGTTCACTTACAATTTTAATACTCAGAGTAAATAAAATCCCAGTTTTTAGAGAGAACAGCACGTAGCTAACCTAGCATTCATATGAAAATTATGCAAGGCTAGGATCCCTAGATGAGATCTGAAGAACAAAAAAAAATAAGGAGAGTAATGGGAGCCATAGCAGGAGCTGGAGAGTAGAAATGGGAGCCATAGCAGGCGCTGTTACCACTGCAAAGCAGGAGGTGCTGTGTGAAGACACTGGCAAGCGGGACAGGAGAGAAGGTCTGCCAGACAAGAACACCGTTGTCACCTACTATTACTTTGTCAGGAGCCATCTAGGAAAGGCTAAAGGCCAGCAGGTGGTCTGCCCAAGATGACTTTACCCTGGACTACAACGCATGAGCCCTTGCAGGCAAAGCTCACAGAACGACATTTTCGGGATTTGATTTCTGCTATTGATATGCCTTTCCTGGCATTATTAAATTAAATCAAATCCCTGGGCATTAGCCCACCCTATTGGACAGACTTTCTGCAGATCAATGCAGATGTACTGTCTTGTAGTGATGCTATACAGACTAGCAGATGGTTTCTTAATTCCTAATGATAATTCTATAAGAATTCCTAAAATTATGCTAGTAATTATTAAGCCCTTTATAATAGGGCTGCTATCAAAGCCCTCTCTGATATGAAAACTGCAGTTAGAGCTCTGCCAGTCTCCACATGTCTGAGCTAATTGCTTCTGAGATAGAAAGCAGGCATCTATGACGTAGACTATAGAAAGCAGGCATTTATGACGTAGACTATGTTTCTTAGAGGTGCAAATCAACTAAAGATGGTAAAAGGGAACAAACTCTTTACTGTGGGTGCAAGGATGAAGATAAAATATTGGTTGACTGGGCTTATCTTAATGCTTAACTTTAATGCTAACTTAGACATGAAAATTATAGTTTTAGACTCTCGGTGAGCCTGTGGAGCTAGTGACAGATAATGAATGTCTAGCTATGTAACTCGTCTTAATGGAAACTTCTTATTCAATTTATGATTTTAAATTTATGTTTAAATTTGTGGTGAACTTTTTTGATAACTGGAATACCATGTGATCATGCATTCTGAGAAAATGTATAAAGAACTGAGAAGGACGAGAAGAAGAAATTAAAAGACTAGAGTAACTTAGATACTAAGAAAGCACAAAGTGTGGAGCAGAGACTGAAGGAAGGGCCATCCAGAGACTGCCCCAGCTGGGGAGCCATCCCATAAACAACCTCCAAACCCAGACACTATTGTGGATGCCAACAAGAGCTTGCTGACAGGACCCTGATAGAGCTGTCTCCTGAGAGGCTCTGCCAGTGCCTGACAAATACAGAAGTGGATGCTCACAGCCATCCATTGGACTGAGCACAGGGTCCCCAATGAAGGAGCTAGAGAAACCCAAGGAGCTGAAGGGGTTTGCAGCCCCCAAGGAGGAACAACAATATGAACTAACCAGTACCCCCAGAGTTCCCTGGGACTAAACCACCAATCAAAGAAAACACATGGTGGGACTCATGGCTCCAGCTGCATATGTAGCAGAGGATGGCCTAGTAGATCATCAATGTGTATCTCAATAGGAGAGGCCCTAGGTACTGTGAAGGTTATATGTCCCAGTATAGGGGACTGACTGCCAGGGTTCAGGAAGTGGGAGGGGGTGGGTTGTGGAGCAGGGTGGAAGTGGAGGATGGATAGGGGGTTTTTGGAGGGGAACCTAGGAAAGAGAATAATATTTGAAATGTAAATAAAGAAATTATCTAATTTTTAAAAAGAGGAAAAAAAAAAGAAACTAAGAGAGCATATAGTCTGATAGGTTTTTCCCCATCTTACTTTCCCTTAAAAATAAAAATTAGAACCTCTTTTCAAAGTGTCTTTTTTCTTTTCTCTTTTCTTTCTTTCTCTTTCTTTCTTTCTTTCTTTCTTTCTTTCTTTCTTTCTTTCTTTCTTTCTTCTTCTTCCTCCTCCTCCTCCTCCTCTTCCTCCTCTTCCTCCTCCTCCTCTTCCTCCTCCTGCTCCTCCTCCTCCTCCTCCTGTGAGCAACTTTCCCTAACTGACAAGGAGTTAAACTCTCAGCTTTAGGGCCCAGAGCTCTTGGGAGCCTGCTGAGAAACAAACAAACAAACAAACAAAGGACCTCTTTACTTAATTCCCACGACACTTAAGCTTCAAAAGTTAATTTGCCCAGAGGCCTGCAGCTTCTGGCCTCACAGTAATTTAAAGTTGGGATAGGTAAAGGTTATTAGAGAAAGCAGCCTTAATCTCTGCAAGACCAAGCCGTGCCCCTGCCAATGCTTTTTGCCCACTGATATCTTCCAGAGAGAACCAGAGTTCCAGAGCTGGTCCCAGGCAGTACTTTATGTGGGCTTCAAAACCCAGGTACATAAAAGAGGAATTATCCAAAGAAATGCACAAAAATTACTAGAAGAGCTGTGCTCAACCTGTGGGCTGCAAACCCTTTGACACAGGGGTAGCCTAAGACAACTGGAACACACAAATACTTGCATTACAATTCATAACAGTAGTAAAATTACATATATGGAGTAGCAACAAAAATAGTTTTATGGTTTGGGTCACCACGCATGAAGAACTGTATTAAATGGTCTCCAGGATTAGGAAAGTTGAAAAACATTCCTCTAGAGGGAAAAAAAATGTCAGATCTGTACATACATGTAAAGTTTTGTTTGAATTAAAAATTACCATTGATACATTTCTCAAAGCTTAAAAGATTTGTTGTGGAGAACTAAAAGGAACCTGATAAAGAAGGACATGTAAACAGTACAGGAATATAGTAGAGTTCCTGTAGAACAGTGTAGTAGAGCTAAGAGAGAGAGAGAGAGTGGAGCAGGACAGAGAGGGGGAGAGAGAGGAGGTGGGTATGAAGGAGGCAGTTTTACCAGGACAGTGGTACAGAGACAGGTTGCAAAAAGATAACAAGCTAAACACAGGTGAAGACATAAGGAGCCAGAGAATGAGTAGGAGCTTGAAGATTAGAACAGATTGCCAAAGTTAATTTGAGGCCAAGCAGAGCAATTCAGGAGAAGCCCAGAGAGGTAGTTTGAATAAGTCAGCTTTTAGAGGAGTTTGAGCCAGAACAGCTGCGTTGAACCAGCCAACCAAAGTTCAAAAAGAACTAGGAAGATGTGAGCTTACTCAGCAGCAAGTCTCAAAGCCTGAAAACAGTCTAGGCCTAGATTAGAGTGTATGGAGGCTAGAAGCTTCCAGTAGTAGGCCTAGGTTAGCAGACAGAGGCAGCCTCCCAGATGACAATTACAACACGAGAATAAGAGTTACTTTTACAAAAAAACCTTTTCCAAGTAAATAAAATGTAGAACTGTAAAATAACAAAATTAATTTTACTACTTGTAACTGAAAACATGTGTTTGGTAAGAAAACAGCATTAATGTGGATAAAAATCAATCACATGTTACAGAGATGTGTTTGTAAACAACACATTGGTAAGAAAAGCTTGTAGCAAACCGACATAAACAGCAATGATGACATCTGAAGAGTTACAGATGACTCAAAAGTTGAAATGCAAATAGCTCTTATATGTGAAAATGTGTTCAGATTCATAAGAGAAAGTCAAAAATAAATAAAATACTATTTTCCTTTTAAGACTACAAAGATGGAAGCATGTAGTAAAGTACTGGATGAGTTAGCATTGCCATGCACTGTTGGAGCGGATATAAATCAGAATCAACTCTACGGAGGACAACCAAACAGCCATGATCATTAAAAACACGTGTGTGATAGCTCTTGGCACTATACCAGAAGCCACACAGGAAGATTGCTACAAGTTCAAAGCCTGTCTGGTCTACATAGTGAGCTCAGGGCCAGCTACTGATACAGAGTGAGGCATTGTCCCAGAACCACAATATAACCACAAGAAGCATGCATCCTGCGTCTACTTCTCTCGGTGCTAGTTTCCCCACATGTGCTAAGGGAAGTAAAAAGACACCAGGTTGACTGTCGTTACAGTATACTGAGATGCCAGAGCTTTTAAACCCAGGCTCCATTTTAGAGAACCTGACCTAAGTTTAAACTTAGGTAGACTAACAGACTGGTATCTAGCATTAGTTTCCAAGTTTTCCACAACAGAACCTGAGCCTAGCTCCAGTCTCCAGGCTAATCCCCAACAAGAGCAGAGTTTCCAGGTTACACCCCCGCCCCCCCCCCGCCCCAACAAGACCAACAAACCTGCACCCCAGGTCACAAGCCCACCCCTTGCGTAACGACCACCAATGCAGAGGGGAGCAGAAGTCAAGTTTATGATATGACTCCCAGCACCAGCCAATTATGTTAAAGGCCACAGGAGCTTTCCAATTAGATGTTTGCACACATATTTCCTGCTTCTGCTTACTATAAAGCTCTGCCCTGATAGACATTGTACATCTCTGGGGCTCTAGAGCAGACAGGATCCCACTCCCCTCAAGTGTGCCATGCAAAGCCATGAGAGAGCTGACATTTTAGAGAGATAGCTGCACACCCAAAACTCAGAGGAGATTTGAAGGAAATATAGCTTTGGGTTTAAAAACAGTACTCCAAGGGAAAACAAGCCACTGGCAACAGAATCACCATGAGGAGCCACAGGGAGATCTGGCCACAGGAGCTGTGGTGACTGGCATGCTCAGGCTGAAACTGTACTATGGCACATGGCATTTCCCACATCTTTCTCAAACCAAATACAGAGGAGCTGTGTGATCAGCTCTGAGCAACGAGTCTGCGGGGCCAAGAGAGTTCCATCACTTACAAACACCCAGCTCCTGTGACGAGATGCTGGCCTTATTTGCTATATAAATGTGCATGGGTCTCCATGTTCAGAATGTCATTGCCAGGGGAGCCTTACCTTAAATTTGAAAGACATTCAAGTTCAGACTATAACTAGTCAGATGAACCTGAGCACAACAGTTGGCTCTCTAAGCCTTAGTTTTCTCATTGTAAATAAACATTATTGTATGACTGTCTAGTTATAGAGAGATATCATTGCTGTCACTGTTATTATTAATGTGGTCATTATTTCCAGTAATTACACTCATTTTCCACTCTCGATACCATTTATAATTACAGTGCAATTAATACACACTAAGAACTTAATAGTCTCATTATCTCATTAGATTAACACAAACCCTTTTGTGTTCTCTTATAGGTTAAAAGATGTTAAGTAAACCTTTTAATTTTTTTTAATGTGTATGGGTGTTCTGCCTACATACATGTCTGTACACCATGTTCATGCAGTGCCCACAAAGGCCAGAAGAGGGCGATAGATTCCCTAGGACTGAAGTCACAGATGTGTCACCCTGAGGATGCTGGGAACCAAGCCTGTAACCTCTGGAAGAGCAACCAGTGCTCTTAACCACTAAGCCATCTCTCCAAGTGGGCCTGTTTTTAATTTAATTGGAAAAAAAGTCTGTCACTGGGGTAGAATCTGTTGATTTTCAAGACAAGCTTGTGTGGATAGAGTCCCAACATATCCACTGCTCACTTTGGCTCTGGCTGAACATTCTCTGTGCAAGTGGAGTCACTATGGCAACAACTAGCATCACTCTCAGAGAACCAGCCTCGGAGACATCCCATCCTAATACTGCAATGAGACCTTTGTGCCCAGAAGTCCTGAGGACTGGTGTTCAGTGAAGTGGTTAATTGACTTGGCGGTTCGGCTCACAGACCATTTCCTGCTGAACTGTTACACGTCCTCTAGGACCTGGCCATCCTCTTGTCACAGTACACAGTCTCTCTCAGAACTACAAGCCTGAGAACAAAACCTGGAGGTCTGCAGGGAGTGACAACCCAGCAGTAATGTGTTCAACAATGACCTCACCTGGGCCAACAGAATCTCCCAAGGGACACAGTGTAAAGCTTGCAGACCCATAGCTGTGACTGACAGGTAAGTAACTGACTCATAGATGGGGCCAGGGGTTCTGCAACTGCCCTACAGTGTCTAGCACAACCCCTTCCACAGAGGTCAATCCGGGATCAAGGCTGTTTTAGGAGAACTTATGGGGGCCATTTTCATTCAAACCAACTCCATAGGGAATGGCATTGTTTGAAAAGATTACAGCATATGGTCCCGTTGGAGCAGGTGTGGCCTCACTTTCAGGGGTGAGCTTTGATGTGAGCTCAAACCAGGCCCAATGGCTCTCCTTCTTCCTGGTGCCTACCAATCCAGATGTGGAACTCTCAGCTATCTCTCCTGCATCATATCTGTCTGTATATGTCTGTCACGTGACAATGGGCTAAACCTCTGAAACTACAAGCCAGCCCCAATTATATTTCTTCCTTCATCAGAGTCACTGTGGTCATGGTGTCTCTTCACAGCAATAGAACACTGACTTAAGACAGCAACATAACCCAGGCGGTGGTGGCACACACCTTTAATCCCAGCACTTGGGAGGCAGAGGCAGCCTGGTCTACAACAAAGTGAGTTCCAGGACAGCCAAGGCTATACAGAGAAACCCTGTCTCAAAAAAAAACAAAACAACAACAACAACAAAAAGATGGGTACAGCAGTCCTTAGATAGCATGGCTCTGGTCATCCTGGCCACAATGTACATCTTACAGTCATCTTTCCCACGAATCACTCACACTATTCAGCTCTTCTCACAACCTCCAAAGGTAAAAGAAACGGAGGGTGAAGATTTGAAACTGTCCCTGCTCTTGGGTACCCAAGGTAGGGATGAGAAATATAAGACAACCAGAGTCTTTTCACATAGGTAAACACTCTGGGGAAAGGAAAAGTTGTACTGTCCAACACTGAGCAAGGAGACCTGTCTTCATTTCTTTCCTGCTGGGGGTGGCGGTGGTCAAGGCAAAGCAGGTGTCAGCTGAAATCAGGACGAAGACAATGGCATCCCCGGTGAGAGGCATTCAAGGTAAGAGTCTGTTTGGAGGTCCAGTCATCACAGACTTAGCTAGCCAGGGTTCAGACCCTGAAGAGTCACTGGGGCCTCGTCCCAGGGCATGTGAGGCCAGGAGGGGAAGAAGATGGAAAGGTAAGGAGTGTTGAGAGGAAGGAACGGGAGTAAGAGGCAGGAGCTCCCTGTATCTCTGTATCCTTGGACTACGGACGGACCATGATGCTTATTCTGCCTGAATCTCCTGACAGCTAAGTGCACACTTTGAGATAAAGGGCAAGACACTCTTCTGTATCCTTCCTCTACACTGGAGAGAAGTCTCTGGGCTTTCCGCATCCCAGGAAGATCCAGACTGCTGCCACCTGCTGGCCACTTCACTTTGCATTTCCTTTGATGTACATCCAAACCAAATGAGCCCCTCATCATCTGTGAAATATGCAGGATCCCACAGTGGAGCAGGAAAAGTCTACCAGAATTTATCATTTTCAAGGTCACTGGGGTTGGGGAGGGGCAGGGAAAGAAGACAGTAAGTGAATCAGAAATTGGAAGACAAAACCAACCCTGTATAGGACACAGGACATGTCAGGGTGTTTTAAGTGACTGGCTCAGAAGCCAGGTGGCACTGAGGCCCCTGCTGATTTGGTTGACAGCCTCTGGCAACTTCCCTGACCTGTATGACCCACCCACCCACTCACCACAAAGCTTGCTATACAGAGGAAGAGGGACCACAGCTGTATGTCACCAAGCATGCTGGCTATTAACCAAAGACCCTCACAAAGATGACCTATGTCTGAGGCCTGTCACTATCCTGAC
Organism: Mus minutoides; assembly: GCA_902729485.2. NCBI lineage: Eukaryota > Metazoa > Chordata > Mammalia > Rodentia > Muridae > Mus > Mus minutoides. The sequence goes on from LR749544.1 coordinate 3,170,029, forward strand.
CATAGTTACTGTTATTAAGGAGTAAAGATATCCGAAAGGCTGGGACTTCCTTACTACTAGAAGAGAAACAGATTTCCTAGCTAATGAAGCTAACAAGGCTAAGCAAGTTCTGCTGTGACGGAACCAGGAATCTCATTGGGGGGACTGCTCATGGAGTCTGGTACCAAGACAATAACTTTGAGAGTCCTGCTTCAGCCCCATGAGTGACCTTTTTTAAGCAGTCTCTTCTATGCTCAGATAATCTGATATGGTTCCTAGGAACCCTGGCACCTTGTTCTTCAGTTTCTACATCTTATACACATAAATAACTCCTATAACTACCAATGGAGATTTCTAGAAAGGGCTCTGGCCACTGGGCCTGCTTCCCATGTACCTCTGAATACATAGGAGAACCAGAGAGGGCACCCCAGGGATGAAGTAGCAGGACTTCACACTGACAACCAGTGCCAAGCAGCCCTATGCACAAACATGCATGACAAGAAAGGCTAAAAGTCAGTGTGTTGTGTTTTATAAAAAGATAAGAGAGAAAGGGTATGTTTGGTGGAGGTATGGTATGGTGTTAGGGAAGGGGGTGCCTCTGTGTGCCCATGCTGAGGCATCCCTTCCCCCTGAGGTACCAGGCACAGGACAGTATAGTATAAAATAGTGTTTATTTGGGGCATGGGGAGGGGAGAGGAGAGAGAGAGAGACAGAGAGAGAGAGGAAGAAGGAAGAGGAGGAGGAGGAATAGAAGCCAGCCATGAGCAAGTGCAAAGAGGGGGAAGGGAATGGGGAGGAGGAGGAGGAGGGTAAGGGAGCAGGGGCAAGGGAGAAGAGAAGAGAGCAAGAGAGTGAGGAGGGGCCAAGCAGCCCCTTTTTACAGTGAGTCAGGCACACTTGGCTGTTGCCCATAACTGTGGAGTGGAGCCTAGATGAAATGCAAACCCAGTGAAATAAGGGACCACACAGGAGAAAGCTGAGTTCTCTGAGGGACAGTGACAGAAAACTCACCCTGTCATCATCCTAGGGGCAGCCAGTTCCCTGTGTCCACAGTTTAATCCAAAGGTCCCTGTTGCTGTGCAACACTACTGGCCATGTCCCCAGGAAAAACATAAATGTCAAGTGGCAGAGACTCCTCTGTCAACCCCTTCCTACAGGACTCTCAGCAGTCTTCAGGCAGATAAAGTTAATTCAGTTTTGAGCACTTGAGCAGAAGGAACTGTCGACTTCTTTCTGTTGTGTATGAGCTGTGAGCAAGGACACAGTGGGGAGCAGGTTTTTATTGTGTGTAAGAGAGAGAGCGAACATCCGGAGGTATCCGGGAGAGTCCAGAGCAGGAGAAAAAGAAGCAGACCGGCCAGGGCCAGGGCTAGAGAATGGAGTGAGGAAAAATATGGGTGAGAAGGAGGAAGAGTGGCTGAGGGGGAGGAGCCTGTGAACTGGACCGGCCTGGGAGTTTAGGGTAGAGGAGGAGCTTAGTAGACCCAGGATGCTGTGTGGACTTAGAGATACGCACAGGCACACGTGAATAGGGACCAGAGGAGTCCGGAGCACAGCATCAGCTTTGATGGGTAACCACAGGGCTGGCTGAGGGAACTGGCCCTTTCTAACAGGCAGAAAACCTCTTTACAGGAAACCGCTCCTGTAGTCCAGCTCTAGCTGAGCGAAGACCATCCTCTTGGGTTATTCAATGGCACTAGGGGAACTGGGGGTTCTCTGTAGACCCATCATGCATATATCATATGTTAGTGTTCGTGTGGTGACTGCTGTGTATGTGCAGATACATACATACATACATACATACATACATACATACATATGTACATGGGTGTGCTTGTAGGTACATACATACATACTTACATGGGTGTGTTTGGAGACCAGAGGACAACCTTGGGTGCCTTTACTCAGAAGCCACCACCAATTTTTATTATTTTTTTTATTGGCACAGGGCTTCTCACTGCTCTGGGATTCACCAAGTTATCTAGCAGCTGTTCATCAAGCTCCAGACACTGGCCTGTCTCTGGTGCTCTCCCCAGTAAACAAGTCGACTGCGCATGTGCTGGAAGTGAGCACGTGCCGAGTCAGCCCATCCTGGGGCGTGGTGAGTGAGCAGCCAACCAGAAGCATACACGACAAGTCAGGGTATATATAGGCAGTGCCTTTTTGGGCTCGTGGTCTTCCTCTTCATTAAACGTTTGCTGCAGAAGGATTCTGGTGTCCGCGTCAGTTCTTGCCAGCGAGACGGTAGCATGGACTCTTTCATGTCTCTGTTTCCTTGCCTCTGGGTTTACAGGCATGCACCCCACCTCTGGCTTCCTTACATTGCTTCTGAGGCTGTGCAGCCAGCACTTCACCCATCAGTTAGATAGCCCTATTTGTCTTTTAAGTGCCCAAGTCAGAGCTATGTGGGTCTGGGAACTGTTTCTTTATGTCAGCATGTGCTCTTGGCTATCAGCTGAGCTGGTGAGCTGGTTCCACCCTTGAAAACACAGCCAACCTATCACCTTCATGCTGTCACCAGACTGGCAGAGGAAGCAGGAACCATGACAACATAAACTGCATCAGTGCCCACCTCTCTTAACCTGACATGGATTGTCCTGACCTCAGCAGAGGCCTTTACTCTCTCCCAGGCTTTCCCAGGGAGCCAGACAGAAGTCACTGTGCTCTGGCCATTGCTGAGGTCTCTGCAACAACTACAGGACTTTGGGAAGTTAGCATGGCATCAGACCCCTCTGGCCACAGGACATTGTCTGAACTGCCACCCACAGCTTCTGGATGCTGACTCTGACATTTTCCTCTCTTCCTGAGACCAGGACAAAACCTTGCTGTCACCTGCCTACCTGCCTCCCCGCCTCCCTGCCTCCCCGCCTCCCTGCCTCCCCGCCTCCCTGCACCCCTATCTACCTCTACCCCTACCTACCTACCTCTACCCCTACCTACCTACCTCTACCCCTACCTACCTACCTCTACCCTTATCCCTATCTACCTCTACCCTTATCTACCTCTACCTACACCTACCTCTCTCTATGTCTATCTAACTACCTATATCTCTCTATCTATCTACCTATCTCTACCTACCTATCTCTATCTAACTATCAGGCAAAGCAAGGCAACCCCAGGGCCAAAGCAATGTCAGGAGGAAAGCATGCCTTGCCTTGCCCTGCCCTGCCTTTTGCCTTTTGCCTTTTTTGCCTTTTGCCTTTTTTGCCTTTTGCCTTTTGCCTTTTTTGCCTTTTGCCTTTTGCCTTTTGCCTTTTGCCGTTTTTGCCTTTTTTTGCCGTTTTTTGCCATTTTTGCCTTTTTCGCCTTTTTTGCAGTTTTCACCTTTTCCGCCGTTTTTGCCTTTTTTTGCCGTTTTCGCCTTTTTTGACTTTTTGCCGTTTTTGTGTTTTTTGCCATTTTTGCAGTTTTTGCGTTTTTCGCCATTTTCGCCGTTTTTCCCATTTTTGCTGTTTTCCCTGTTTTCGCCTTTTTTGCCATTTTCTCCGTTTTCGCCCTTTTCGCCTTTTTCCCGTTTTTTTCCATTTTCGCTTTTTTTGCTGTTTTCACTGTTTTCCCCGTTTTCGCTGTTTGCGCCTTTTTTCTCCATTTTTGCCTTTTTCGCCGTTTTCGCCTTTTTTGACGTTTTTGCCTTTTTTCGCCTTTTTTGCCGTTTTCACCATTTTCGCCGTTTTCCTTGTTTTCGCCGTTTTTCCCGTTTTCCCCATTTTCGCCTTTTTCGCCTTTTTCGCCGTTTTCCCCGTTTTCGCCTTTTTCCGCCGTTTTTGCGCTTTTCGCCTTTTTTGCCGTTTCTGCGTTTTTTGCCTTTTTTGCATTTTCCCGTTTTTCGCCGTTTTTGCCTTTTTTGCAGTTTTCACCATTTTCCCCTTTTTCACCGTTTTCCCCATTTTCGCCGTTTTGCCTTTTTTGCCTTCTTTGGTTTTTTTTGCCATTTTTGCTTTTTTTGCCATTTTTGCCTCTTTTGCCTTTTTTGCCTTCCTCTTTTGCTTTTATTGCCTTTTTTGCCGCTTTTGCCTTTTTCCTGTTTTTGTCTTTTTTTGCCTTTTTCACCATTTTCGCCTTTTTCGCCGTTTTCGCCTTTTTTGCGCTTTTCGACTTTTTTGCCGTTTTTTGCATTTTTTGCCTTTTTTGCGTTTTCCCGTTTTTCGCCGTTTTCCCCTTTTTCACCATTTTCCCCGTTTTCGCCGTTTTGCCTTTTTTGCCTTCTTTGCCTTCTTTGCCTTTTTGGCCGTTTTTGCTTTTTTTGCCGTTTTTGCCTTCTTTGCCTTTTTTGCCGTTTTTGCTTTTTTTGCCTTTTTTGCTTTTTGCCTTTTTTGCCTTCCTCTTTTGCTTTTATTGCCTTTTTTGCCATTTTTCCGTTTTTGCCTTTTTTCCTGTTTTTGTCCTTTTTTGCCTTTTTTGCCTCTTTTGCCTCTTTTTCCTTTTTTGCCTCTTTTGCCTTCCTCTTTTGCCTTTTTTGCCTTCCTCTTTTGCTTTTTATGCCGTTTTAGCCTTTTTGGCCTTTTTGGCCTCTTTTGCCTTTTTTGCCTTCCTCTTTTGCTTCTTTTGCCTTTTTGGCCTCTTTTGCCTTTTTTGCCTTCCTCTTTTGCCTTTATTGCCTTTTTGCCGTTTTTCCGTTTTTGCCTTTTTTCCTGTTTTTGCCTTTTTTTTGCCTTTTTTGCAGTTTTTGCCGTTTTTGCCTCTTTTGCCTTTTTTGCCTTCCTCTTTTGCCTTTTTTGCCGTTTTTGACGTTTATGCCTTTTTTGCCCTTTTTGCCTTTTTGCCGTTGTAGCCTTTTTTTGCCTTTTTTTTTGCCTCTTTTGCCTTTTTTGCCTTCCTCTTTTGCCTTTTTTGCCTTCCTCTTTTCCCATTTTTGCCTTTTTTGCCTTTTTTTGCCTCTTTTGCCTCTTTTGCCTCTTTTGCCTCTTTTGTCTCTTTTGCCTTTTTTGCCATTTTTGCCTTTTTTTGCCGTTTTTTGCCTTTTTTGCCGATTTTGCCCTTCTTGCCTTTTTTACCGATTTTACCTTTCTTGCCTTTTTTGCCATTTTTTGCCTTTTTTGCCATTTTTTGCCTTTTTTGCCGTCTTTGCCTTTTTTGCTGTTTTTGCTTTTTGCTGTTTTTTGCTTTTTTGCCATTTTTGCTGTTTTTGCCTTTTTTTTGCCTCTTTTGCCTTTTTTGCCTCTTTTGCCTGCCCCTCTTGCCTCTCTTGCCCCTCTTGCCCCTCTTGCCTCTTGCCTTGCCTTGCTCAGCAGTGGTCTGCCTTGCTCAGCAGTAATCAGCCGTGGTCAGCCGTGGTCAGCCGTGGTCAGCAGTGGTCAGCCTTGGCCAGCAGTGGACAAGTGTGGTCAGTCATGGTCAGCAGTGGAAGGCAGCGGACAGTGATCAGCATTGGTCAGCAGTGGACAGCAGTGGATAAGAGTGGACAGTAATCAGCAGTAGACGTCAGTGGACAGCAGCAGACAGTGGCCAGCATTGGTCAGCAGCGGTCTGCAGTAGTCAGCAGTGGACAGTAGTGGTCAGCAGCTGACTGCAGTGGTCAGCAGCAGATAAGAGTGGACAGCAGTGGACAGTGGTCAGCAGTGGACAGCAGTGGATGTCAGTGGAGAGCAGTGGACGTCAGTGAACAGCAGTGGACGTCAGTGGACAGCAGTGGACAGCAGTGCTGGCTATACTCACTGCACCTGAACAGGCTTCTGATCTTAAGACTTAGCTTCCATGGCTTCCAGTTTGTGAATTGGGCTTAAGTCTGGATCCCTGCCTGATCTCTTGATTCTTTTATTGTAAATGCAGACACATAACTGTCACCTAGTTAGAGGGTATAGGAAACAGCTTGTTCTGGACACAAATTCATGTGACCACAACCTGAGAAGCACAGATTCAAGTCACCCAAATTCCACGTTCTGGCATAGTGAGAACTCCATGGAGTTTTTAAAGAAACAGAGTAGAGAAAGTAATAAATTAAGGCATTTGCAAGCACATTGGGATAAAGCAAAGAAATTTCACTCTAAGCCTCTGGTGCTCACATGACATTTTCAGCTCTTGGGTTGGTGGCAGCTAGACATTTGTTTGTACTTAACAACAGATTTACCAAATTGTCAAAAGGATGGGAAGTGACACAAAGGTGAGCTATTTCGAATGGTTATTTCTAAAATTAGAGATAGCCTAAGGTAATTCTGCTCTAGACTTGCAACATTCTAACTCTTCACAATCATTAATGTTCTCTCTAATCAGTCAATCAGCTTGGTAAAAACTTTAATGTAGCAATAGCTTTTCTTTTTTTCTTCTTCTGGGAACTCCAGTTAATATTATCTCATAAGGAACCTTTGAAGAGGAGGCTCAGTCTGTGACATTTAAGTCTGTGTTTGAAAGGGGCCTGCCTGGAGGAAGGGGCCCTCCTCACTGAACTGAATTACCTGAAAGTAAGTGGTGATCAGGAGTCTGCCTGGTTTAAACTGTGGGAAACTGAAGCACTCCAAAAGCAAAGTGACTTCTACAGGCTGCAAGGCTGAGAACTCCTAAAATACAGGATCTCTGACAAGCCCTTGAGAGTGATCCGGGTGTGGGCAGAAGACAAGCTAGAAAGGGTGCTGTCCCTGCACACTCAGAGAAATCCAAAGAGAGCAGCTCGAGTCACATGCTGTCGCCACCTCCCTCATTAAAGGGGAGGGGCTGTGCTCTGCTCCCAGGAGGAGAGAAGCCACCAGGATATATATTGTAGTTACAGCAAGGCTGGGGAATTTCCATACAGGTCAGCAACCTAATATTTTGAAAACTGTATATCTGGCATAATCTGCAGGGACCAAACAAGAGGCAAAAACTATCTGACAACCATGATGGGTAAGCTAACTTTTTTTTTCCTGCAAAGTGTATTAGTTAGTTATCTAGATGTAGCTTGACCCTGCTGTTGTACCTTGACTGGCTGGTCATAGGATGTTTGCTCAAGTGTTCTTTGTGCACTCTCAAAAACGGAATTGGTTGAGCTTTACAATGCACCCTTGTGCCTGAGCCCAATATTATTAGAAAATACTCCTGTTCAACCACAAGCCATGCCTGCCAGTAGACTAGGTAATTTGTCCAAAGACCTACCTCACTATCTGTTACTGCAGACCCTAATATCAGTTGCCCTTACCACTGGAACAAAATACCAGTAGAAGTTTCCTCTCCCCCTGTGCATGCCTCCTATAGATACCACAGATAATACCCACCTACCCTTCCTTTCCTGCCTCATCCTTCTGTCTCAGCCCCCACTTGGGCAGACACATACTGTTCAACCACATGCCATGCCTGAAAGGACACAAGGTAAGCTTCCATAGATCTACCACACTATGTGCTATCCCAGATGCAATTTTCACAGTTGTCCCTAGCACTTTACCAAACAGCAAAGGCAGCTTAATCTCTCTCCTGACTATGTCTCCTTGTGGGTTGCTCAGATCATCTCTTTCTGCCTGCCTCTTTTTCCAGCTCCCAACATTAGTAAGCATTCCCTCTTGAACATACCCTCCAAACAGGTCCATCAAAGAGGCAACACTCAGTCAACACTCTGTGAAAATCCAGATATCCAGATATTAAAGGCTGTGATGGCACGTGCCTTTAATCCCAGCAGCACTTGGGAGGCAGAGGCAGGCGGATTTCTGAGTTCAAGGCCAACCTGGTCTACACAGTGCGTTCCAGGACAGCCAGGGCTATACAGAAAAACCCTTTCTTGAAAAAACAAAAATAAGTAAATAAGTAAATAATCCATATATCAACCAGTAATCCAGGTATAAAACTCCCACCCAAACAGTACAAACCCAGAAACCAGTACCTACACCTCAAACCCAAAGGCCTAGACACCAGCAAAGGAATATAATGACTAATAGCCAGGAAAATATATCACCAAGAAATCCAAGCTATCCTATCACAGCAGGTCCTGTGAAATTAAAACATGCAACAGATACGGTGGAAAAATGGTTGTTGGGGGGATGGGAGAGGAGTGAAGTCATGGGGGAAGGGATAGCTGTGCACAAGAGGACCTGCAGACAGGCACACAGACAGGGAGCAGAGAGAGACAGACACAAGGGTAGGGAAATAGAATGGGGGTTGGGGAGATCATGTGCAGAGAACAGAGACAGGGAACAAAGCACAGAGCTGCTGTAGCTGGTGGTCCATGTATATAAAGCACACCTGCCAACAGCAGCAGGTGATGGTGCTGGAGACAGGTAAGGACTTAAGCACTTGCTAAGTCCCTAAGAGCAGGCCATTGAATTTGCTGTACACTGACAACCACAGTGGCAAGATTCACCCACAGGCCAGGAAGAGAGAATATCAGGCATTAAAGATGAATAGAAAAAAGTGATAAATTGGTCAAAAAAATATGGATTCCAAATGTTTCCTGGCACTAAATAACCAGGAATTCTGCAACGTATGAGAAGGTGAAAAGTAGAAATTATTGGAATAGAAGAAGAATATCAGCTCAAAGGTCTAGAAAATATTTTCAATGAAAGCATAAATGAAAAATTTTCTAAACTAAAGAAGAAAATGCCTATTAAAGTACAAGAAGCATCCAAAATAGCAAATAGATTGGACCAAAGAAGTCCTTTTGCCACATAACAGTCAAAACTCTAAACATATAAAGTAAAGAAATATGAAAAACGGCAACAGAAAGAAATTAAAAACTAAATAAAACAAAAACAAGTAACGTATGAAAGCTGACCTATTAGCTTTATTCCTGTCTTCTCTATGTATCCTATAAAAGACAAAAGGGTTTGGACCACTTTGTGCTGCATTGTCAAAGAACCCACCCATGTTTCTCCAAGAAAACAACTGGTCCAAATGTTTTGGACAGATTCAGAATCATCTATGATAATGAAGTTATTCAGAGGTCAATGCCTGAGACTTCACAGGTGGTCACATCTGGGTGATGCTTCCCATGCAGCCCCAGAGAGGACCCACCAGCCCCAGCTCCCACTGCTCAACCACTTGCCCCTACCCATTGAGGACAGTGACTCTTGTGCTCACCATATCTCGACTTCAGAGCTTCCCTGAGGTCCCCTCACAGCACCCAAAAGCTGAGTTCAGAGCAGGACACAGAGAACCATTCAAGCTTGCACAACCACAGGGAACTTGTAGAAAGGCACCCAGAAGTTCCTGCCTCTTATTCTGACTGGCAGGTTTGCCTGGAGGCATTTATTGGCCAGTGAGTGTTACCCCGCCTCAAGGTTAAAGTATGCTTCCGGTCCAGGGCCTGACCTTTTCCGGATCTGAACAGTGGTTTGCACTCCATTAGCATTTGTGCTTGTCCTTTTAGGGGGGACACTCACCCCACCCAGCCCTGGGGGAAAACTCACCTTTCCAGCTTAGGCTAGTCAGCTGCCTGCTCCTCCCTCTGTGAGCAGTGATCCTGCACTTACCAGGACCTGACTTGAGACCTTGCCTGAACTTACTTGCCCCCTTCTTCCTGAAATCAAGGTGAATAGCTTACATAGCATACTCTGGTGCAGTGTAGGTATCAATCTGACCCACTGAGTGCTAGGGTGCCTAGACAATTAACATTAAAGAGGGATTTTAGGAAAGGAGAGATTTGATTTTGTGACTTTGTGCTGGGCTCAGGGAAACTGCAGCTCCCTTTCATCAGATGATAGGCATCAAACAAGCCTGGGAGAAAAGCCAGAATCATAAGGGAAGCACTGCTGTGCCCTCTTATTAGCCAGCACATCTTCATCAGTGGCAAAGTAGAGAAAAACCACAGTTGCATTAGTATAGGTTCTCTAGATAAACGTATCTCAAATCATAGAGAGAATGAATATCTCAATGTAAATAGAATAACAATTTAATAGAATGTCCCAATAAAAGCTCTCCACCAATGGAAATTAGAAAAATCAAGGACTGGTTGATTTCCTGCTGCGGGTTATTATAGCTGATGTACCAAAATTCTAAAGAAATAAGTACTTATTAATGCCAGCTATCAAAATCACACCAGCAAATCACCTTTCTTTTATAAAAAAGAAGGGCAAGTATAAAAAAATGAAAGAACTACCCTGTTCAATGTCTTTTATATAGGTGGGATGCCAAAAGAATCTATTGCCTAGATTAAAGGTGGATCTGAACATCTCAAAAGATCAAGATTAAGCAAGAGTTTCTCAATTCAAAGGTATAATTAAGAAATATTATATATTAAGAAATATCCCCCACAGTAAGCAGAGCTAGAGTTAGGACTCGGCGATTAGAGGGTTATGGTTAGGATTAGGATAAGGGTTGTTAGGATTAGGGTTAGGGTGGTTAGGACATTAAGGTGTGAGGTTTAAGATAGGGTTAAAGGTTTAGGAGAAATCAGGGGTAGGCTCAGGGGTAGGCTTAAGGTGGCCACCATTATTCTCATGATCCCATTGAATCTATAGGATCTCTTGTATATACAGGAAAGTGGTTGGATCTAAACTTTGGCTGGTTAGTCCAAAATTCCTCATGGATTTCCACCAAACTACTGGCCTTACAAGAAGGCAAAAAACAAAACAAAATGAAACAAACAAACAAACAAAAAACAAATAAAAAACCAAAAAAACCATTCTTCTAACACCCAACACAAATCATGACATTGGTTTTTAGATAGTACTCCTGCCTGTTTTCTTTCCATAATAAATATAATGCAGCACTAATTATGTTCTGAACTACATCCTGAATAAAAATTATAATAGAACTAACAGTCTGACTTTTGTGTATTGTGGATGTTGCCCCTCTCCCATAACAGAATCCTTCCACACATTTTGTCTTCGATGACTGTCTTATTTTCAGAATCTTTGTCATCAATTTAGCTTTATTTCAGCCCCTTAGAAAGAGTCCTCTCTGGGGCACCATAACTGCTGCTCTTTCCATACCACCCCTTTGGTCAGTTTAAAAATATAGGAGCATCCATTGTACAAACACCAAAAAGTACACATATCCTCTCAAACATGATTACATTACCAGCCCACTCATATGCATCCTTCCACAGTGATGGATTCATGGGAAGACAGGAGAATGTGTGAGAAACCTGAAGTACGGGATAGGCCAATTAGAGAAACTGAAGACACCTGGCCTTACAATCATTTCTTCAAATTAGGTAAGGAAGGTGTTTGAGGTATTTGTGGTGGCCATAAAAACCAGAGGATCTGAATTCCATAAAATGGACTTGTAAAGAAATCCTAAGATGCTGTCTGGAGCTAATGTTCTGTGTGAGTTAGAGATTATATGAAGATCCATTGAGCATGCTGAGGAATGAATGAATCTATCATATATATCATGCTCTCTGTCTTTGTTATATCTATCCTTTTAATACACCTTGGTCTGTTACATCATGTAAACAAAGACTATAAAAATTTTCAGCACAGGCATCCTCAAATGCACACACACATACACACACACACACACACACACACACACACACAGAGTGGGGGAGGGAGGGAGGGGAGGAGGGAGGAGAGAGAAAGAGAGAGAGAGAGAGAGAATGAATGAATCAAATCAATTTACAAGCAGTGTGGGGGAAGGGAGGCATCAAACAATTTCCACAGAAGCTTGGAGAATCATAGACTAGAATGATGGAAGTGGCTGTTAAATTGACAACCCCAACCTACCTTTTTGTTCTTGTTCCTCAGAATTTGTTGGTGGTTATGGTAATGGTGGTGGTTGCTTGTTTCTTTGTAAGCATATTCCAGAAATATGCTTTCTTTGATCTGCATACCTCAGAGATGATCAAGTATGTTTAAGAAAAATGGGAAAACTAGGTCACACAGATATGGTTTTCTCCATTGTTGTTTTTGTTTCATGCAACTAGAAAGGTCATCAGACACAACTCTGTAACAGGAAAGTGGAAGCTTAACGAACAGCCTGTTTATGCTCCTGCCTATCCTCTTTCTGTTTCTCATGGGTTCAAGTCCCACCACCCAGAGGGCAGCAGATCTGACCCCTTCATGTGATTTCTGAATGCATCAGACACAGTGCTCACAGACAGAAAGGCAGATGGCCTGGTAGGCAGGAAACATCTCCCACCACAATTCCACCCCTACTTTCCCCCCAACACACACACACACACTCTAAATAATAAAATCAGGTCAATCAAGTTGTCAGGCATCTTGGCCAGCATGGAGGTCCAGAACTGCATATGCCCCAGGATTTATCAATCAGGGCCACAATTCATGTTTCAGAGCTGAACTGTGTGTGACACAGAATGAGAATCCTATAGGGTTTCTATGACTAAAATCCACAAACACCTTTACCAAGTTAGTCCACCAATCTGGACAGTGGAATTCCTTAGGATCACATCTTTGTTGTACACTTATCCCTCTCCCATTAGCTGGGGTATTCCACTGTGACAGGGGGACCTGCCTTGTCTAACATTCATGTCTCAACTTGCCAACCAGGAAGTCAGTTGCCCACATGCACATGCCCACATGCCAAGTAGGATGTCAGTTCCTGAGAAGGTCTTGGGAACTTACACTTTACTAGAACCCATCAAATTGGTGCAGGTGTTTCTCTTATGTTGGGGATCCAATCCCAGGGCAGCTTATAAGAGCAAAAGCCATAAAAGCATATACATGGGTGGGTGCAGGAAATGTTGCTGGGTGGTCTGTTCCAGGCCAAGCTTATTCTGGGTAACTATAGAACAAAGGAGCAGTTTGACCAGCTTCTATTGTGATTGGTTTTCCGAGGACACAGAACCAAGATAATCAACTCTGAGAGTAACTGCAGAATCAACATATGACAACGCGTCCTTGTAATATTAGTAACAGCACAAAATGGCAGGCTAGGCAGGTAAGAGTTAGCTAGCTCTTAACTAATCTGACCTAGGCCTTCACATTCCATCTAGGTCTTACTATTTTGCCTAGACCTTAATAGCCAGCAGCTTTGCCCTCTGAGCCTCTGTATACACATGCATGTATAGATGGATGAATATCTTTTTCTCTATTTATTTATTCATTTATGAGAGGCAAAGTCTCTCTACATGGTGCCAAAACATATTAGATAGTCCAGGCAGGCCTCTCAAGTGAGTCCTGCCTCTGCCTCTATCTCCCCAGTGCAGAGATCAAAGGACACATTCCGTTTCATTTTCCATTTCTTTCATTCTAGAAAGGTAGAGAGAGAGAGAGAGAGAGAGAGAGAGAGTGTATGTGTGATTTCTTGTTCTGTGAACATAAATTGGCAGCAGAATGTTGACCCCAGAAATTTTTTTGGTTTTGATTATATAGTTTCTATCTATTTAATTTAATTTCAAAATATATCCATGTGTATGTGTTTGTGTGTGTTGCATGTGAGTGTGTGGGTCGGTGCTGGCTGTCTGTGTGCATTGGTGTAATAGTAGGAACCTGTATGTGTGTATGTTGTGTACACATGTTGTGTATGTATTATGTTGCAGGCACATGATGGACGTGGGGTGGGTGGGTGGCATACAAACTCTGTGTTTAGCACCATGCATTTAGTTCTAATTATTGTATGTATGTATGCATGTTTATTTGTATGTGTGTTATTACTTAGATTTTATTTATTTGATCTCACGGCGCCCCGCCCCCTGCCATCACTCTCACCCACAGCCCCACCCTGCAGCAGGTGGGGTCCCGCCCCCAGTCCCCACACTAGGCCACAAGATTAACCTGTGCATTTTTAGACTCTGGTGGCAACAGCGGGAGCGGGGAAGCATGATCCTGTGAGACCCCTGACTCTGCAGTCCTCTCCCTGGTTACTCTCAGGGGTGCGGGAGCTCCTGCTGCTGTCTGGAAGCACCCGCGCCTAACTAGCCCTCCTCTCGTGGCCCCGTGACGTCACACACAGCCTTCTTCGACCTGCTCCCTCAACCTTCACCAGGCTTGTGCGGATCCCGGATCTCAGAGCCCACGCGTGGCGTCCCCACCCCTCCCGTGATCCCCGTGACTCCGCCACGTCCCCCTGGACCTGCGGGAAGCCCCTCAGCTGCTTCCAGAACCACGACAGGAACTGGAATTCGCAGCCAGCGCCAGCGCTGTGGGTCTGGGGTCGTTGGGGGTCCTGGGGCAGGGACGAGGCCGCGGGGGGTGCGGACTGCAGGACAAGAGGGTGGGGTTGGTGCTTAGGGGAATCCATGCGGTGTAGCGGGCAGCGAGGCCATGGCAGAGAGGTCGTGGGTTACTGAGATAATGCTCCCTGTCCACAGCTCAGTTCTCCCTGGGTCCACCTGAGGGTGCTCACATGCTCCCAACATCTCTTATTCCCCTGCTGCCTGGATCATGTGACTCTGGCCAGGCTGAGCAACTGTTGTGGGGTGCTGAAGCACAGTTGGGGATCACACTGTGTCTCCCAGGTGGCTTTGTGAGCCCTGACACTGAGAGTGACCCCTGACCTATCATGAGAATCCAACCCTGACATCACATGTGAACCCCGAATTCTGCCCTCAACATGACCACTATAGTGTTTTCTGATTCAGACTCTGCCATGACCCTGACATTGACCTATGACCCTAATGGAGTTCACCAGGACATAGTCCTGTTTACTTACAATATGGGTTATTTTTAATAGACTTATAGCTTTGCAGAAAATCTCCACTTGTGAACATGTAAGGACAACTAACTGAAGGGGTCCAACCCCATGTGATATATACACAACATTATCCCTCTACCCACAGCTCAGGAAACATGTAAAGGGACTAGAAGATGGTGAAATCTGGAGGACTAGGGTGACTGCTGAGAGAAAATATGTAATAGTATGTAATATGTAATAGTGAAAGACTCTGAGAAAAATGTAACAGGTCAAAAAGACCCCAAAACTGGGAAAAGAGATTTCATTATTAGCTGAAAGCCTTTACATAGCTAAACATAATAGCCTGAACATTTCTTGAATCTGTGTGCTTGCCCCTACTGTTCTCTGAATGCATGTATTTGCCAACTGCTATAGCTCACTGCCAGGTGTTTGTGGGTTGGTTGATGGATTGAGATGCAGCTCACTGCCAAGTGTTTGTGGTAAGAATTTCACTTTGCACCTGTGCACCTGAGCATGAAAATCTTCTGTGTACCCATTTCTTCTGTAGAAAGAATGGATATTGTCAGATCAGAAAAATCCCCTACTCCCTCCTCCTCATCCTTTCCCCCTTCAGGGCCCATAAATATCGGGTCCTCTTTTCCCTCGGGGTAGACTCCTCTATCCACTTCCGGGATACAAGTCGTCCCCAGAGCTCTGGCTTTCCCCGAAAAAGCCGCGTGTGATTTGCATCAAGCCTGGTCTCCTGTTAGTTCTTGGGGGGTCCGCCAATATCCCGAGACTTGAGTGGAGGTCTCCCTATGGGGGTCCTTTCATTTGTGGGCTCATCGGGGATTTTGTGACCACCCACGTCTCCAGAGACCTACTTGGAGGTGAGCTTTCTTGTCTAAGATTGTCTCTGTTGTGTATGCGGGCAAAGTTCAGTGATCAAACTTACAGCTGCAACGTTTCATGAGAAATGAAGGCCCGAGTCCTGAGAGGAGACATGGAGTGTGATCAGCAGACGTGCTGGAGTCACAGGCTGTCGCTCTGGGGGATGCCTCAGAGCGGGGAGAAGGACTCCAGGAGTACATCTGGGACGGGTGTGAGGATTCGGTGGTCTTCCTGGATTGGAAGACTTACACACCACCTCGCCCTTCTGCAACTCTCAGTTGGTCTTGGCTGTCTTGTAGCAAGCCGGCAATTGTCAGTCTCTTTGTGCTTGTTCTTTGTTTCTGTTTTGTGTTATTTGTAGGTTTGGACGATGGGACAGACTGTGACAACCCCTCTTAATTTGACCCTAGACCATTGGACTGAAGTTAGGACAAGGGCCCATAACCTTTTAGTAGAAATCAAGAAGGGACCTTGGCAGACTTTTTGTGCCTCTGAGTCGCCAGCTTTTAAGGTAGGCTGGCAATGGCTTCAGAGGAGACTTTTGCCTTGACCCTAATCCTTGAAATTAAAGCCATTGTTTTTCAGAATGGACCTGTGTCCTACCTGGACCAGCAGCCATACATAACTGTTTGGCAGAATCTCGTTCAGGATCCACCATCATGAGCTGACCTGAACAGACTGGTTTCTGAGCGACCTGGGACCCAAGATGGCTCTCTCACAGGTTCTGGCAGGGAAAGCCCTTCCAGGCGGAGAACTCTCCTCAGGCGGGGAGGGTGCCCAGATGTCTAGAGCCCAAAGCTGGGTCTGTCCCCAAAGGTGCACTGCTCAGCCCTTTGCTCACTCACCCTTTGCGGTCTGTGAGCTGACCTGTGCAGACTGGTCTCTGAGCGACCTCATGTAACTTTTAATATCACCAAGGATGTCTCCTGTAAAAGAAATTACCTTATCCTACCTAAAGATTTGAGCCCTAACAGAACATTTAAGTCCCTTTTTTCTGTGTGTCAGTAAATAGCTAGTAGCCAAGCCTAAGTTATTGAGAAACTAAATCACTAAACACCATCAAATAGAAAAAAAAATTCTTAATTTTACTTCACATTATATATTGGGCAGTTCATAGTTATATGGTATAATGTATAATGACATTAAAATTCATAAATTATAAAAATGACTCTGCTTCTTCTAAAAGAAGAAACACACACCAGTAGTCTTTGGGGAAATGATTGAAGGAAAAAGCCACAGAAAACGACCACATAGACAGTTGTAACTTAGATGACCATGGATACAGAAATGGAAAGAAAACACCCTAAGAAAAAGCTCAAGGTAGGAGCAAATCACTTCTAAAAGTTTAAAGAGGGAAGAGAAACAAACAAGACTATCTTTTTAAAGGGATACCAATTGGCAGGTGCAACAAAGTCTAAATTGTATTTCAGATTATACACTGCAACAGAGTCCTGCATGCATGTAGGCTATCTGCACCGAGTTACATTATAACATGATCTAATGTTCACATGAGATAGTGACCTTTACTGGTTTTCCACAGTACAATACAGATTCAATGCAATCCCCATCAAAATTCCAACTCAATTCTTCACTGAGATAGAAAGGGCAATTTGCAAATTCATCTGGAATAATAAAAAACCTAGGATAGCAAAAACTATTCTCAACAATAAAAGAACCTCTGGGGGAATCACCAGGCCTGACATTAAGCTGTACTACAGAGCAATTGTGATAAAAAACTGCATGGTACTGGTACAGCAACAGACAGATAGATCAATGGAATAGAATTGAAGACTCAGAAGTGAATCCACACACCTATGGTCACTTGATCTTTGACAAGGGAGCTAAAACCATCCAGTGGAAAAAGGACAGCATTTTCAACAAATGGTGCTGGTACAACTGGCTGTTATCGTGTAGAAGAATTTGAATTGATCCATTCTTATCTCCTTGTACAAAGCTTAAGTCTAAGTGGATCAAAGAACTCCACATAAAACCAGAGACACTGAAATTTATAGAGGAGAAAGTGGGGAAAACCCTCGAAGATATGGGCACAGGGGAAACATTCCTAAACAGAACACCAATGGCCTGTGCTGTAAGATCACAAATCAACAAATGGGACCTTATAAAATTGCAAAGCTTCTGTAAGGCAAAAGACACAGTCAGCAAGACAAAAAGGCCACCAACAGATTGGGAAAGAATTTTTACCAATCCTAAATCTGATAGGGGACTAATATCCAACATCTACAAGGAGTTAAAGAAGCTGGACTCCAGAAAAACGAATAACCCCATTAAAAATGGGGTACAGAGCTAAACAAAGAATTCTCAACTGAGGAATTCTGAATGTCTGAGAAACATCTGAAAAAATGTTCAACATCCTTAATCATCAGGTAAATGCAAATCAAAACAACACTGAGATTCCACCTCACACCAGTCAGAATGGCTAAGATCAAAAATTCAGATGACAGCAGATGCTGGCAAGGACGTGGAGAAAGAGGAACACTCCTCCATTGCTGGTGGGATTGCAAGCTTGTACAACCACTCTGGAAGTCAGTCTGGTGGTTCCTCAGAAAATTGGACATAGTACTACTGGAAGATCCAGCAATACCTCTCCTGGGCATATACCCAGAAGATGTTCCAACTGGTAATAAAAACACATGTTCCACTATGTTCAAAGCAGCCTTATTTATAATAGCCAGAAGCTGGAAAGAACCCAGATGTCCCTCAACAGAGGAATGGATACAGAAAATATGGTACATTTACACAATGGAGTACTATTCTGCTATTTAAAAAATGAATTTTTGAAATTCTTGGGCAAATGGATGTATCTGGAGGATATAATGCTTAGTGAGGTAACCAAATCACAAAAGAAGTCATTGGATATGTGCTCACTGATAAATGGATATTAGCCCAGAAACTTAGAATACCCAAGATATAATTTGCAAAACACAAGAAAATCAAGAAGGAAGACCAGCGCGTGGATACTTCATTCCTCCATTGAATAGGAAACAAAATACCCATGAAAGGAGTTATAGAGACAAAGTTTAGAGCTAAGACAAAAGGATGGACCATACAGACACTACCCCGCCGGGGGATCCATCCCTTAATCAGTCACTAAACTCAGAGACTATTGCATAGGACACCAAGTGTTTACTGAAGGGACCCTGATATAGCTGTCTTGTACAGAAGTGGATACTCACAGTCATCTATATGATGGAACACAGGGCCCACAATGGAGAAGCTAAAGATAGAACCCCAGGAGCTGAAGGGGTCTACAACCCTATAAGAGGAACAACAATAAGAACTAACCAGAACCCCTAGAGCTCATGTCTCTAGCTGCATATGTAGCAGAAGATGGCCTAGTTGGCCATCATTGGGAAGAGAGGCCCCTTGGTATTGCAATCTTTATATGCCCCAATACAGGGGAACACCAGGGCCAAGAAGTGGGAGTGGGTGGGCAGGGGAGCAGGGCAGGGGGAAGGGGAGATGTTGGGGTCCACTGCCTGCAGTAGACGGGGTTCCTGGAGGATTGGCCCGAAGCTGAAATGAAACTAAGGGAGTGGGGGAAGAAAGAAGATCTCCAAGGCTACATGGTTGCTTCTGCTTAGAATGACTGTTTAATGGTGGACAAACATTTGGGGATAAAGGAAGGGAAGGCCCTGCCCCCAGTCTTCTGTTCAGGCGTTCTGGAGTTTGGCGGGAACCCTGAAGTATTGTGACATCTCGCAGGTTGAGCAGGTGGGCTGGTCGTAGGTGGGCCGCTGGTAAGCTGGGCGGAGTCGGGGTACCTGGGAGACCTGGAAAAACAGACTGCAGGTGTCACTGGGCTGTCAAGCCTAATTAATTAGACAATGGATGCCGCCCGGAGTGCAGCATGGCTCCAGTCATTGCACCAGCTATGCTGGTGGGGGAGGGATACCACAGGGGGAGGGAACTTTCGGGATAACATTTGAAATGTAAATTAAGAAAATATCTAATAAAAAAAGTTAAAATATAAAAAAAAGTTACATAATTGAGCCGGGTGTGGTGGCGCACACCTTTAGTCCCAGCACTTGGGAGGCAGAGGCAGGTGGATTTCTGAGTTCGAGGCCAGCCTGGTCTACAGAGTGAGTCCCAGGACAGCCAGGGCTATAGAGAGAAACCCTGTCTCAAAAAAATCAAAAAAAAAAAAAAAAAGTTACATAATTCTCTTTTTTTTTAAATCTAATAAATATATCATGGTTGTAATCATCATTGTAACCACTACTAAGTTAAGGATGTTGGCTCCCATTCTTCTACACTAGACAAAAGTAAGGTCTTTTCATTTCTTATCTATAACTAATGATGGTGTGAGTAGCAGAGTATATATGAAGATATTTAATTGATAAATATTAAGTATTTGCTCCTTTTTCCTCATCCATACTCTGTAATATGTAAGGACAGAGTCATTTTGCAAACAAGCATTCCAATCATGAAACATTCTGCATTCTCATCTTCAGAAAATATCTAAAGAAGAAAACGAAAGAAAAAATATGACATAAATTCCTATATTCAGAGCAACCTGCTGCCAAGACAGCGAAGGAAGTAGAGCATGAACACAGTGGATCACAGAACATGTTCTCTTAAGCAAATCATTAAAGATTTCAAAGTGAAAACTTGTATAGTTCTTAGAAAATCATGTTGTCCCAAGGAGAAACGACTACCTCATATCTTTAAGGGAAAAGAAAGATTAAAGGTAATTCCATTTTAAAAAACAGCATATTTTGTTTGAGAGCAAAGATGTGCTAGCCCACGTTTGTAGTGCTGTAGAGTGTCCAGATAAGGGGATTTTTTTTTTCAAGACAGGGTTTCTCTGTACAGATAAGGGGATCTTATCTGGACAGCTTTGTACATGTCCTGGACCTCCTACACAACCTCAGTCCCAACTGCATCCTTCTCAACTGATCCTTTAAGATGTAAGTAAAAATAAATTACACTATGAATATAACAAACCAGAAAATAATAAGCCTATTAATTTCTATCAACTAATTGTTTCCAAAGTGTCTCTTTAATTGTTTATTTATATCCTGGGCACCCTTCCGCCTGTGGGACAGATGGATAACTCCCCTGCAAGTTGAGTGATAGGGTATGAAAGCTTCCACCTTGATTCCAGGAGGAACAAGGCTACTGAGTGAGGGAAGCTCGGGCTGAAGTCAGGACCTGGTGAGCACAGGGTCACTGCCCACATAAGGGAGGAGCAAGTGGCGGAGCAGCGGCACGTGGCGTGGTGGGGCCTCTTTGAGGCTGTGCGGGGAGACAGATGAGTAGGCTAGTAGGGAACAGACACAAGTATTACAGAAATGCAAATCCCTGTTGATCTGGAAAAGGTCGGGCCCTGGACTTGAAGCTTGGGCTGAGAACCTCTACGCTGGGTACCTTCAGTACACTCTAAATCTAAGGGAGGTGCTCAAGTCACTCACGCAAGACTTACTGGCCAATCAGAGCCTTTAGGCGGACCTGCCAGTCAGAAGGGAAGGCGGGTTTTCCGGGTGCCGTCGTGCCGGTTTCGCTTAGTAGCTGAGCAGGCTTGAATGGTCCTGTGTGTTGTGCTCTCTGTCCTGCCCCTGGATGCTGTGGAGGGTGCTCAGGCAAGCTCCGAAGTTGCGACATGGTGAGCACATGATCACTGCCAACAATGGGGAGGAGCAGGGGTCTGAGGAGCGCGAGCTGGTGTGGTGGGTCTTTCCCGGGGCTGAGTGGGATAAGCCGCTCGCTGGACCCAGCTGTAGCCAATGAATAACTTCCCTGTGGGGGCTGCTGCATCTGTGCAGAGCATTTGGCTTGTGTGTAGAAAGATCCTTGGCATGGTCCCAAACTCAGAGAGCCCTAGTTTCTACAAGTTGTTCTTAGCATTTGGCATTAAGGTGGACAATCCATTTGGAGGTAATTTTGTGGCGGTTATAAAAGGCATCTCATCTCTGGTGAGATGGCTCAGCGGGTTAGAGCATCCAACTGCTCTTCCGAAAGTGATGAGTTCAAATCCCAGCAACCACATGGTGGCTTACAACCAAGGTGCGTCTGAAGTCAGCTACAGCGTACTTATGAAGAATAATAAGAAATGAATCCTTGGACCGGAGAGACCAACCAGAGCAAGCCAGGCTGTCCGGAGCGAGCGGAGCCGAACGGGACGGCCAGAACGAGCGGGGCCAAAACGGAGCAAGCGGAGCCGATCGGAGCGAGCGGGGCTGGCTGGAACAAGCCGGGGGCCGTACGGGGGCGGCCGGGAGCAAGTGGGGCTGGCCGGAGCGAGTGGGGTCGAGCAGAGCGAGCAGGATTGACCGGAACAAGGGAAAAAGAAATAATAAATAAAAGGCATCTCATGTGCTGGGTAGCAATACAATATCAAGCTGTGATGTGAAAGAGTAGAATTGATGATGTAAAGGATTTACTAAAGCTTAGGCGATAGTAAGGCACACAAGTAGAATTTAGGTGAGGGCAGAGTGCCTGTAAAACACAGCACACAGCTGGGCGTGGTGGCGCACGCCTTTAATCCCAGCACTACAGAGGCAGAGGCAGGCGGATTTCTGAGTTCGAGGCCAGCCTGGTCTACAAAGTGAGTTCCAGGTCAGACAGCTATACAGAGAAACCCTGTCTCGAAAAAACAAAAAAAAAAGAAAAAGAAAGCAAAAACAAAAAAACACCACACAGATAAGTAATATGCTAACCAGGGCAGTTAGAGATTAGGAAGCTAGGATACATATGTTTATTCACCAAGATTGTCCAGAAATATGGCTCCAAACCATAACAAAGGACACAAACTTGATTTATAACCAGCCACTAGGTCCATCTCCCTATCAAAGAGCAAACCTTTAACAAGCTGGTCTATGGAGCATTACAGGATTACAATCAACAGTAAGGCCTAGTATGCTATAAAGGTTCAGTTTTCTTCTTGAGAAAAGCATAGTTTTGCCACATGGGTGAGATGATACCTAGTGACAACCATTTGAAAAGGTAAAAAAGAAAAGAAAACAAAATACTGTTGTACTGAGTGCTGGTCTGATTGTAAGATCAAATCAGAAATACCCCTATTTCAAACATGGGCTGTTCACGCATCCCAAGAACCCACGAGAGACCTTAATGCAAACTGCAAGAGTGGCTCGAAAATTAGGAGCTTTTATAACAATGGGGTAGGGGGGTTGGGGAAATTGGCGCGGTTTCACATGATTGGCTAGTTTAAACATCAGCAAGATACCCAGGTAAGAGACAAAGGGGGGGGAGGGGGAGGTAATCTACCTAACAGTTAAGCCACGTGCTATTTTAGGCAACCTCCTGGGGCATTGAGACATTCCACAGAGATTGCTGTGACATTCAGAGGGCGTTGGCTATTCTGTGATTGTTCCAGGAAAGGCTTGCCCGTAGCTAGGGCCATCAGTTAGTTTAAAGGTTCACTTTCCCTCCTGACACAAGGGACTACTCTTTCATGATCAAGTTACAATTTCCTTGAGGTCCCCATATATGGAGAATGACATAGCTCCTCCTGAAACCCAGGAACCTGCTTGGCAGAGCCAGTAACAGCCTGGGGCCTAGTCCTTGGGAGATTTCCCTGAGGCCCTGGGTATAGAGATAAAACAGCTCATTTTTTAAAACTGGGAATATGATTGGGAGAGCTGGTAATGGTCTGGGGCCAGGAGCTTTGGGAGGGGTTGCACCAGGTTCTGAGAACACAGCTCTTCCCACCATTTGGGGCTGTGGTTATCAGTTCCAAGGCCACTAGTTTCATTTTTCTGTTGACTTCATAGATGTCTCCCATCTCCTTCCTTCTCCCTCATGTAAATCATATACAAGATGGTATTCTTTTTGTTGTTGTTGTTGTTGTTTTGTTTTGTTTTGTTTTATTTTGTTTTGTTTTTTCGAGACAGGGTTTCTCTATACAGCCCTGGCTGTCCTAGAACTCACTTTGTAGACCAGGCTGGCCTCAAACTCAGAAATCCGCCTGCCTCTGCCTCTGTAGTGCTGGGATTAAAGGCGTGCACCACCACGCGACGTCCCCCCCCCCCCAAGATGGTATTCTTAAGAAGCTTGCTTAGCATAAGAAATAGCTTGTGTAAGACCTCCCCACCCCAGCTTTTATACTTTGTACCTTTTCCTTTTCTGATGTTTTTCATTATCTAGGACCTTCCACTTAGGACACTGTTACTAACCTGCTGTGTTAGGGCACTGGTATACTTGGGATCATGTTTGATCCCGGGAATATGTTTGCTGTGTAAATTCCCATCTGTCTAAGTGGCTAAACTTTCAGTCTCCAGTCCACATTTAAACTGTTCAAAACTTAACCTGGAGCCTGAACATAAAAGAGACTTAAGGGTGGCAACATACATGGAATGCTAAATCCATCATAGTCTGGCTCCTCTTTTAGCTAATTGGTACATCGACCAGAAACGATGAAATACCAAAGAACGGTAAAAGGATCTTCACCATGGTTCTTGAGAGGTATGGACCCTCTCATCTTCTAAGGTTATTTTATATTTAAATGGTATGATCCCGAGACAGACGGGAATCCCACCGGTGGAGGGGCAGAACTGGGAAGGCTTGTTCTGTCTGAGTCATTTAATCTCTTATCCTCCAGTAGGAGAGCTGCTGATGTCCTCTGGGCAGCCTTGCAATCAGGAGGAGCACCAGTGGGAGGTAGCTTGCAGGGTTTTTTTTCCATATTCTCCTCTGATGCAGTTCATCAGAGAGCTGTGAGGGAGACCCCAAGCCATGGCATCGTGATTGTGGCAGCCACTTGGAAAAACAGGTTAGCTAAGCAATCAGAGTCCAATCTGATTGGACTGGGATGGACTGAACCAGACTGGGGTTCTTTTGGGCCAAGGCCCTTGGCCTCTGAGCCTGCCTGAGTGTGGATTCCCTGGGGAAGAGGAGGGAGGCTCTGCAGCTCTGGCCTTAGGAAGCTGTGTTGCTTATAATACCACTGTTCAGTGTGCACACACAAGCATTGCTTTTGGTGTGCAGAGGACAGATTTCAAAACTGAAAATCTTGTTTCTAGAAGTTCTGAACATTGCACTGCAAGTTCAGTTTTGTGTGATAAATTTGGTCTACAAAGTGAGTTCCAGGACAACCAGGGCTACACAGAGAAACCCTGTCTCGAAAAACCAAAAAAAAGAAAAGAAAAGAAAATGACTTTTGTTTCCCACATGATATATATTTCACAGTGCTGAGAGCAAAACTTCTGATTTCACAGGTACAGACTGGATTCAAGAGGAGCTTATCCTAAACTCCTGTGTTGCAGGGTATTTAATCACATGGTGAACCAGGAGGCTATCCAATTTACTTAGGGAGGGTGGTTTGGGAGGGGAAGGTGTTTGTAATTGTGGTGTGGCTTAGCCCTTAGTACACAGTTTGCTCCCAAGTGATGAAGATAAAGTTAGTTTTAGAAAGAAGCACTCATGTTTGAAAGCAATGTCTAATTGAGTGGCTGCCAAAATGATGAATCTGGGAAAGATCTGACAGAATAGGATATGGCCAACTCTCAAGAGAAGAGAGAGGGAAGAGAGGCAACATAAGAGGAAGCAGCTCAGAGGGTGAGAGGAGGAGGCAGTTTTACCTTGAGTATGTAAGATCAAACCAGAAAGACCCCTACTCCAAACACGGGCTGTTTGCGTACCCCAAGAATCACAAGAGACCCGTCTTGATGCAAACTGCAAGAGGATTTTTAATCGGAGCTCCAGGACGACCCGTGTCTCATGCAAGAGACAGGGGAGTCAACCCTGACCTGAAATTTTACAAAGCTTATAAAGGCAAAAACCACAAACTAAGGGGTGGGGGGAAAGGGGGAGGAAATAGGGGGAGTCTAAAACCATAAATTTACCTAACAGTTAAGTCATGTGCTACCTTAGGCAACCTCCTGGGGCATTGAAACATTCCACAGAGGGCGTTGGACTATTCTGTTATTGTTCCAGGAAAAGCTTGCCCTGTAGCTAGGGCCAACGGTTCAGTTCCTTATATTAGTTTAAAAGTTCACTTTCCCTCCTGACACAAGGGACTCCATTTTGTCTTTGGTTACGTACTACTCTTTCAAGTATTTTATAGAGACAGGCTAAAGAGAGAACAAGCTAGACACGGGTGAAGAAAGGAGGAGCCAGAGAATGAGAGTGTGCCAGAAGATGAGAACAGATTGCTAGAGTTCATTTGAGGCCAAGCACAGCAATTCAGTCATAAGTGAAAGAAGCAGTTGGAATCAGTTAGCATGAAGAGGAACTTAAGTCAGAACAGCTGAGTTCACCAGCCAGCCAAAGTTCAGAAAGAAAAAAAAGGGGTGATTTTATTCAGCAGTTAAGTCTCAGATGCCCAAAACATTCTAGACCTAGATAAGACTGTACAGAGCTAGAGGCTCCCAGGACTAGGTCTAGATTATCAGAAGGAGGAAGTAAGCCTTGAAGATGATTTTTTAAAATTACTTTATTTTATTACACCATATTTTCACTCCCCCAAGATGATATTTTTACACTCCTGTGTGATGGTCACCATCTACAAAAAACAGACTGACAACTGGGTCTATCACAAATTATACTGCCTTTTTTTTGTTCATTGTTTCTTCTCATTTTTGCATTTTTTGCATTTTTATTTAAGCAATATTGAATTAATTTTTTATTTATTTTATGTATATGAGTATACTGTTGCTGGGAATTGAACTCAGGACCTCTGCTTGCTCTGGGCCGAAGATTTATTTATTATTATATGTAAGTACACTGTAGCTGTCTTTAGATACATACACACCAGAAAAGGGCATCAGAGCTCATTATGGATGGTTGTGAGCAACCATGTGGTTACTGAGATTTGAACTCAGGACCTTCGGAAGAGCCATCTCACCAGCCCTTGAATTAATTTTTAAATTGAAGATAGATTCTCTCTCATACAATATATCCTGACCACCGTTTTTCCTCCCTACACTCTTCCCAGCTATCCCCCACCCACTTCACCTATTCTCCTCTCCCCAAGATCCAACACCCCCTCGCCCCGTTTCTTCTTCAAAAAGGAGCAGACCTCCAAGAGAGGACAGTCTAACAGGACAAAACAAGATAGAAAAAGAAAAGGTGAAAGCCTTCATATTGGACAAGGCAACCTGATAGGAGGAAAAGTCTCAAGATCAAGCAGAAGAGTCAGAGTTATACCTGCTCCCACTGCTAGGAGTCCCACAAAAACACCAAGCTAACAACCATAATGTGTCAGCAGAGGACCTGGCACAGACCCATGCTGTCTCTGTGCTTGCCATTTAAGTCTCTGTAAGGTTCCTAGAAATCCAGTTAGTGTTAGTCATGGGTTCCCTCTCATGTCAAGGGTCTCAAGTTAAACTAAACATTGGTTGGCCACTCAAAAATTTGTTCACATCATGCCCCAGCACATCTTGCAGGAAAGACCAATTGAGATGTGTGTGTGTGTGTGTGTGTGTGTGTGTGTGTATGTGTGTGTATGTGTGTGTATGTGTGTGTATGTGTGTATATGTATATAAGGTGGCTGGAGAGGGTCCAGGTTTCTCTTTCTGTAGCCTGTAGAGTACCTTCTCTCCTCGAAGAGACTAGAACATAGGGGTGAAAGCTCCAAGCCTGCAGCAGTTTGACTTCTACATTCAGTGAACTGTGTGGAATGTGTCCTCATTGATGGGGCCCTGCTGTCAGTTATCTGAGAGCAAGGTTTTGTCCTAGCATCAGCATGGATTGTTTGAGGATCTCAAAGGAACCACATTGACCAACAGCTCAACCGAATGTAACCCATTTCCAACATTGAAATCTGGCTGGCTAGAAAGGATGGCCAGTTTAGACTATGTATTCTCCATTACTTGGAATCTTCATTAGGGTCACCCTATAGCATCCAGGAAGTTGCTATTGTACTGGGTTTTTACATTAACCCCAAATGACCCCTAATTCCAGCAGTTTCTCCTTGCATTGTGCTTTACCCCTGCATCCCCCCAACTGATCCCTCTCATTCCTGTTCCCATCAAACTCCAGTCTATTTACAGAAATTACTCTATTTCCCCTTTAGAAAGAGATCTGTGCTTCCTCCCTATAGCCCACCTCTTTACCTAGCTTCTCTGGGTTTGTGGAGTACAGCTTGGTTATTATTTACCTAATAGATAATATCCACTTAAAAGTGATGGATGCCATTCTGGGTGTGGGTTATCTCACTTGGGGTGGTTTTTGGTTTTGTTTTTTTATTTTAGTTGCTTTCATTTTCCTATAAATTCACAATGTCATTTTTTTAAACAGCTGAGTGATACTCCATTGTATAAATGTATCACATTTTTTGTTTATCCATTCTTCAGTTGAGATACCTCTAGGTTGTTTCCAGATTCTAGCTAGTATGAAGAAATATGCTATGAACATAGTTAAGCAAATGTCCTTGTAGTAAGGTGGAACACCTTTTGGATAGATTCCCGAGAGCAGTATAGCTGTGTTTTCAGGAAAGATGGATTCTCAGTGTTCTGAGGAACCACGATTCTGAGAAAATACTGATTTCCATAGTGGCTGTATTAGTTTGTACCCCACAAGCAGTGATGTGTTGTTCCTCTTTCTCCACATCCTTGCCAGCATGAGTTGTTACTTGTATTATTGATTTAGCCATTCTGACAGGTACAAGATAGATTCTCAAAGTGGTTTTGATTTGCATTTCCCTGAAGGCTAAGATGATGAAGTATTTCTCAGCTTTTTGAGATTCTTCTGTTGAGAATTCTCTGTTTAGGTTTATACCCCATTTTTAAATTGAATTTCTTGCTTTGGAAAGCCTCGTTTTTTAGGTCTTTATATATTTTGTACATTAGACTTCTATAAGATGTGGATTTGGTTAAAAAAAATATATCTTAGCCAGGCGTGGTGGCACAAGCCTTTAATCCCAGCACTCTGGAGGCAGAGGCAGGCGAATTTCTGAGTCTGGTCTACAAAGTGAGTTCCAGGACAGCCAGGGCTATACAGAGAAACCCTGTCTCAAAAAAAAAAGAAAAAAAAAAAAAAGAAAAGAAAAATCTTTTCCCCCTCCTTAGGCTGCTTCTATGTCCAATTGACCAGGTTTTTGCCACTTCTAATCTACTTTCTATTATTGGCAAAGAGGAGAAACAGAGTACACAGGATGAGTATTGGCCTATAACTTAATTTTTTATTATAGTCTTGTACTTCATATTTAAAAACTTATATGTCTGTCTGTCTTTCTGTCTCCTTTTATTTGTGGTGCCGTCTATGTTGTGTGATTTTATTCATTACAATCTAATTAAATTGTTGTTTCTCTGGAAAATGATAGACCTTCACCTATTTTTGTCTTCTGGAAATTTACTGTGAGTTTCTTGAGTTTTGATAGTTTGGGAAACTGTGTTAGTTGCCTCTTCTTGATCCTGAAGGCTTGTCTCTCCTCATTTTTTGGCAAATCTGTGTTTTTCAATTGTTGCAATCATCAATTTTAGGGGTTTTGCAACTTAAGTGATTGATATGGTTAACACATTTGATTTGAGTTTTTAAAACTTTCTGATATACTATTGTCTCTGTGTTCTAATTAGTTTCAGTTGTCAACATTTTAGAGCCTATAGTCATCTGAGGGAGCCTCATTTGAGGTCATGCCCTCATCAAAATGGCTGGATGCTGTGTCCCTGAGAGATTGTGTTGTGTGATGATTAATGTGGGAAGGCTCTTCCACTGAGGGTGGCAGGATCCCTAAACAAATGGGCCTGAGCTACAAGAGAGCTAGCTGAGCATGAGACAGTGACCAAGTAAGAGGGCAAGACAGGAAACAATGTTTGTCCATGGATTTTGCCCAATTTTCCTGAAGCTTGAGTTTCTATCCTAAGCTCCCAAAATGATGGACTGTGATCTGACAGGACTAAACAAGTGAACCTGTTCATGACCTGAGATGCTTTTGGTTAGAGGATTTAAGCAAAGTAGTGGAGTAGCAAGTTAGAACCAAGAAAAAAAGAAAAAGAGAAAAAGTAATTTTGTTGCCGGACAGAAACTGGAAGTGTTCTCCTTTGGAGGAATGTGGGAGATATAAGGACTTGAGATGGCAGACAGTATAGAAAGCTGTACTCAGAGCTTAGTCAGCTGTTCTTATAGCACCTGGAAGATCAGAGTACTTTGAGAAATGCAGTCAGAAGTCATAGGATTTAGGTGAAATAGACACAATAAAAAATTTAGCTAGAGGTCATTTGTGTGGTAATTTGACCCCAAATCTTTCTTATTTTTCCCATTCTCTGTGAAATTGAGTATGGCAGAATTAAAAAATAATTGGTTGTATTTCTTAGGTGGATTATTGAATCTTTTAGATGGTTATTACTAGTAACTCATTCAGGACTACAATGAAAAAGAAAAGTAACAAGTTGGGCAAACATAAATGTGAAGTCTGCGACTTGTAGAGAAAAACAGCGCTGGGTAGTTTCAGATGACAGCCAAGTGCTGAGACTGAGGCCTGAATTCAGGATCGAAAGCCTAAGAAGGGTCTCCTAAGAGAAACACACCCTCCTGCTAAGCCTTCAATGAATGGAGGGGGTGAGGGGTGTTAGGCAAAGTGATTCTAGTCCCTGGAAGGAACTTAATACAAAACCTGCTACAACCGTGGTCCAAGAATGGGAGAGTCCATCCCAATTTAGAATCCTAACTTTACAGGAGCACCCAAGTTCTGGAAATAAGAAAGATGTAAAATTTGAGGTCATGGATTCTTCCTCTGTGGTTTCAGTTCAGCACTGTTCCAGCCATCTATGTTTGCCAGAGCCAGAGGCCCAGTGAGGGAGGATACTGTGAGAGTGCATTGCATGAACCTGTGAGGATGTAGCTTGAGTTGCGTTTTGAGACCACAAGATATTGGGATTAAATCTAAGCTATGAGACACCTGCCATGGAGAGCTGCTTATAGGGAGTACAAGTAACTAAACCAAGAGATTTATGAGAAGTTTTAGGGATAGGGCCATCTAAGCCTTTTGAAACTGATGTCTCTTGTGTCTGAGACAGAGCTACAGGATTTGGTGTTTGTCCTGCTGGGTTTCCTGCCTTGGTCCAATCTTTTCTCACTATGTACACATTCCTCTCTATTGGAATGGGAAGGGGCATTCTGTATGTTGGAAAGATATAACTTGCTTTTTCATTTTACTAGATGTAGCAATCAAGAGTATCAGAAGAGCCGGGCGGTGGTGGTGCACGCCTTTAATCCCAGCACTTGGGAGGCAGAGGCAGGTGGATTTCTGAGTTCCAGGCCAGCCTGGTCTACAAAGTGAGTTCCAGGACAGCCAGGGATAGACAGAGAAACCCTGTCTCAAAAAACCAAAAACCAAAACAAAACAAAACAAAACAAAAAAAAGAGTATCAAAAGAGGGGATGGAGAGATGGTTCAGCGGTTAAGAGCACTGGCTGCTTACTCTTCCTGATTTCAATTTTCAGCAAACACATTGTGGCTTACAACCATCTGTAATGGGAGCAGATGCCCTCTTCTGGAAGGCAGCTACAGTGTACTCATATAAATGAAATAAATAAATATTGAAGGAAAAAAAAGAGTGTCGTAAGAGACTTTGGATATTTGAAGAATATATGGACTTCTGCAGACTATTAGGGTCATTGAAGTTAAACTCAGTGCGTTTTATCATGGATGACAGTGATCAGAATGCAGTTGATTGCGTCAAAAAGTTCCCAGATAGGGTGAGGTCTTTGAACAGCTGTTTCAACTTTGTAGCTTTTTTTGGGAGACCTTATAATGTTAGGGTCCAGGAATCACTGAAGGAAGACCCCCCCAACTCAAATAGGATGCAAATTTTATTCTACAGAATTCTGTCATTAACCATTCACTATGATGCATACAGACATGTGAGCTTTGCAAGCTCAATTTAAAGCCAGTTAGGGGAATTTCAGGGAGGAGTAGGTGAACTTTATAATTTTAATTTTGTTGTTTTTGTTTTGAGGACAACGTTTCTCTATGTAGCCGCAACTGTCCTGAAAGTAGGTGTGTAGAACATGTGACGTCAAACTTAAAAGTCCACCTGACTCTGGCTCCAGAGTGCTGGGATGGTTTTTATATTATTGGCTGATGGGCCTGGAATCTAGGTTTTGGTATATGTCAAGCATATGGTGTTGTATTGATCTTCATCCACAGTGTGAATTTTGAAATTTGGCAGAGAAAATATTCTGTTTCTCAGTGTGGCATGTATTCATGACATTCATACTGCCTGAGGGGCTGGAGAGATGGCTCAGCAGTTAAGAGCACTGACTGGTTCTGAGTTCAACTCCCAGTAACCACATGGTAGCTCACAACCATCTGTAATGAGATCTGATGCCCTCTTCTGGTGTGTCTGAAAACAGCTACAAAAAATACTGCCTGAGCTTTCTGAGTCATTGGATTGCTGGTGCAGAACCTTCTTCCTACCTGTTGTGTTTGTTTTGATTTTGTTTTATGAATATGAGTATCTTGCCTGTATGCATGAATATGCACATCATGTATGCCTGGTCCCCATAGAAGTCAGAAGATGGCTTCAGAGTTCCTGAATTTGGAGTAATGGATAGTTGTGAAACAATTGGCAATGGACCCAATTATGTGCAAGAACAACAAGAGCTCTTGACTGCTGAGCCATCTCCTGTCCTGTGCAGCAGGATCAACATTTACATTGCTGGTATTTTCATCTGTCCATTTGTATCTGTTTAATGATGCACCCCTTTTAATATGATCTTGTTACTGTTACAGATTAAACTGGGACACTTATGAATGTGTAATTCTTTGTAGGAACTCCAGTAAAAACCTCTGGGTCCTTTCTATCTTTCTTTCTTGTTTGATTGATTGATTATTAAAGAGGAGACAGGGTCTTAATATGTACCTCTGGATGTCCTGGATAGACCAGAAATATACCTGCCTCTGCCTCCTTAGTGCTGGGATTAATGAACTAATATGCTCAGCTTGCCCATCATTTTTTGTACTTAGTAAGTGTTCATACACTGCTTCTGTGTGTGTGTGTGTGTGTGTGTGTGTGTGTGTGTGTGTTAATTAGCATTTCTCTTACAAGGCTGTATCCTATTCAAAGAGCAAAGAAATGACAGGAGTGAACCTTGTTATTCAGTTTTCCTTCTAAGATAACTTGGTAATTACATTAGAACTTCTTGGTCATGAAATAAGTGTTGGAAGCACCAGAATCGTATAAATATATGTCAATGAAGCATACATTTACAGTGATGTCAGTATCATGTTTTTTGTTATACACATGTATGGAATATTTTAGGATGTATTGACGTATGATGATGTGCATGTGAACTTCACTCGAGAGGAATGGGCTTTGCTGAATCCTGCACAGAGGAATCTCTACAAAGATGTGATGTTGGAGACCTACAGGAACCTCAAAGCTGTAGGTAAGACTGAATTATCTTTCACTTTTTAAAGTAAGAGAACAATAGTTTCTTTGTTATTGATGCTTTTCTGTAATTTCATTGATAATGAGGAAGAATGGGGTGAATAAATCATGTTTACTAAAGATAGTAACTTAAATTTGCCTAATTTCCAATAATATATCATACATTTTCTGGTACTATACTTTAGGCTACAGTTGGGAAGACCACAACACTGAAGAACATTGTCAAAGTTCCAGAAGACAAGGAAGGTAATTTTCATGCGCAAGTTGGTATGAATTTGCCTCAGAAGAAATGTTAATGTGGCCTGGAACCTTTTTTTAATTTTTTTTTTTTTTTTATTTTTTGGTGGCCTGGAACTTTTAAAGAAAAGCAACAGTGTAAAACAACAACAACAAAACATTTCTTTAAGTGTATTGTTTAAATTCTCACAAATCTATGTACCTCAGTGTCAGGTGTTTGCTTCGTGTTTTCAAGGCCTTTCTCTGAAAGAAAAGACAAGGAAACAGAGCCTTAACTGATATTACCATTTGAATCAAAGCCACATTGCAGCTGCTCTTTAGAACTGCTGATCTAGTCTTTTACCACTCACATATTGCCAAAGATGTATATTAGGTGATAAGTATATGTTTGTAATAAGTAAAACTGAGTACGCATATAGTAACATTGCTAAGTTTAAGTGAGAGGGGCAGTCTATGAGAGTCAAGAATGTTTTTGAGGAGAAACCTTAACTCCTATACCATATATCTATGATGAGCAAACAGCCAAACTGTGTGAATGCAATGTGGAAATCTTTCATTTGTTATTTGTGTGTGTGTGTTTGTTAGTTTTGTTTGGTTGTTTGTTTGTTTGTTTGTTTTGTTTTTCAAGACAGGGTTTCTCTGTATAGCCCTGGCTGTCCTGGAAGTCACTTTGTAGACCAGGCTGGCCTAGAACTCAGAAATCCACCTGCCTCTGCCTCCCGAGTGCAGGGATTAAAGGTGTGCGCCACCCTGCCCCGCTTTGTTATTCTCTTTTTAATAGGTATATCCTGTGTCACAATGGACACAAGCCATGTGAGCATAGGGATATTGAAAGAAGCAGAACCTTCTCTCTCTCCCAGAGCAATTAAAATATATGTAGTAGTCCACATTTGAGCAAACTTTCTCACTGTGATACAAGTTTATAATTAGTCGGTTCTCCAACTTCAGTGGGAATATATCCATAAACTCACACTGCAGAAAATCTCTATGAGTAATAGGATTGTGGAAATTCTTTTATGTTTGTCCTGGTTTATTTTGTCAATGTAGTATGAAAATGTAGTATATTTCACAGTATAGGAATATTTATGAATGTACTCTGTGTGGTAAAGCTCTGAGCTCTTCTGTTTCTCTTCAAATATGTGAAAAATCTCATAGAGAGAAAGGATGCTACAAATGTGAGCCATGTAATAACATTCTTACCATTACAAGTATGCAAAACAACCCTTAATGAAGGGAAAACCATGAATGTAAAGTGATAAAAATCTTAAGATGTGAGTCCTCATTACAATTAGACCAAATTGTAAGATTAATTCCTACAGATAAAAAGATTCATCAATTTAGTGAATGTGGTAAAGCTTTCACATGTGCCAATTGTCTTTGCAGGCATGAAAGAAGTCATACTGGAGAAAAACCTTCTGAAAATACTCAATGTGGTAAAGCCTTTGCATGTCACAGTCATCCCCTAAAGAATGAAAGAATTCATACTAGAGAGAAACCCTATGATGGTATTCAGTATGGTGAAGCCTTTATACATCACAGCCATCTCCAAATGCATGAAATAGTACTTACTGGAAAGAAACCCTACAAATGCAATCAATGTGGTAAAGCCTTTGCACGACCCACAGCTCTCCAAATACATAAAAGAACACATACTGGAGAGAAACCTTACAAATGTGATAAATGTGATAAAGCCTTTGCATCTCATAGTTATCTCCAAGTACATAAAAGAACACATACTGGAGAGAAACCTTACAAATGTGATCAATGTGATAAAGCCTTTACATCTC
Source organism: Mus minutoides (assembly GCA_902729485.2). Lineage (NCBI taxonomy): Eukaryota > Metazoa > Chordata > Mammalia > Rodentia > Muridae > Mus > Mus minutoides. The sequence continues at coordinate 3,204,646 of LR749544.1, forward strand.
ACAGTACTCTCAAAGTACATAAAAGAACACATACTGGAGAGAAACCTTACAAATGTGATCAGTGTGGTAAAGCCTTTGCATATCATTATCATTTCCGAGTACATAAAAGAATACATACTGGAGAGAAACCTTACAAATGTGATCAATGTGATAAAGCCTTTACATCTCACAGTACTCTCAAAGTACATAAAAGAACACATACTGGAGAGAAACCTTACAAATGTGATCAGTGTGGTAAAGCCTTTGCATATCATTGTCATTTCCGAGTACATAAAAGAATACATACTGGAGAGAAACCTTACAAATGTGATCAATGTGGTAAAGCCTTTGCATATAATGCTAGTCTCCAAGGACATAAAGTAACTCATAGTAGAGTGAAACCCTATGAATGTAAGCAATGTAGTAAATCCTTTGTATGTAACACTAGTCTCCAAGCACATAAAGTAACTCATAGTGGAGTGAAACCCTATGAATGTAAGCAATGTAGTAAATCCTTTGCCTCTCATAGTCAACTTCAAACATATGAAAGAATTCATACTGGAGCGAAACTTTACAAATGTAATGAATGTGGTAAAGTCTTTGGACGAAACAGTCATCTCAGAATACATGAAAGAATACATACTGGAGAGAAACCTTACAAATGTGATCAATGTGGTAAAACCTTTGGATATAGTAGTACTCTTCAAGGACATAAAAGAACACATACTGGAGAGAAACCCTATGAGTGTGATCAGTGTGGCAAAGCCTTTGCAAATCCAAGTTATTTCCGTGTACATAAAAGAAAACATACTGGAGAGAAACCCTATGAATGTAAGCAATGTAGTAAATCCTTTGTTTGTAATCTTGACCTTCAAAGACATGAAAGAATTCATACTGGAGAGAAACCTTACAAATGTAAGCTATGTGGTAAATTTTTTGCTACTCATAGTCAAGTCCGAAGACATGAAAGAATTCATACTGGAGTTAAACCTTACAAATGAAGACAATATAATGAAGCCTATTCACAATCAAGTCACCTCTAGCTACATAAGAGCACATACTAAAGAGTTACCCAATGAGACAAAGCCACTGCATATCATAGTTATCTCCAAGTACATAAAAGAACATATACTGGAAAGAAGCCCTATGAATGTAATCACTGTGGCAAAGCTTTGCATATGAAAGGTATTTCCAAGTACATAAAAGAATACATAACTGGAGAGAAACCCTATGAATGTAAACAATATAGTAAATCCTTTGCCTCATGGTCAATTTGAAAGTCATCAAAGAATTCATGATGGAGAGAAACCTTACAAATATAATGAATGTGGTAAAGCCTTTGCATACCTTTGAATGCATAAAAGAATACATATTGGAGAGAAAACTTACAAATGTAGAAAATATAGCAAGTCACCTCCAACTACATAAAAGAACACATACTAAAGTGTAATCCTATGAATATAACCAATATAGTAAAGCCTTTACAGCCTTCTTGAGAGGTGTGGTAGTTTAAAAATACTTGGCCTAAGGAAAGTGGTAGTATTCAGAAGTATGGCCTTTCAGGAATAGATGTGGCATTGGAGAAAGTATGTCACGGTGGGGGTGGACTTTGCAATCCTGTGCTTAAGCTCCACCCAGGGCAGAAGAGCCTTCTGGCTGCCTTCTGATCAAGATCTAGAACTCTCGTCTCCTCCAGCACCATGTCTGCTTGGACACTGCCATTTTTCAGCCTTGATGATATCAGACTGAACCTCTGAATCTGTACACTACCCCCAATTAAATGTCCTTTATAAGAGTTGCCTTGGTCATGGTATCTTTTCATAGCAATAAAACCAAAATTAAGACGAGAGAAACTGACAAGCAGATAGTTCTCTGCATGTTTGATAACAGAAATAACATGTTTTAGATAGTCTCTTCTTCTCCTCTTCTCGCCTTTTGTTTTTCCTCATCTATATCTTCCTACATCTCCTTTTCCTTTCCATTTGTTCCCCATGAGGATAGTGATATATTAAGATAGAATCTCACATGTAGCCCCGGGTAGTCTTGAATTGAAAATCCTCCTACCTCTATCTCTTGAAGGCTGAGATTATAAGTATGTATATCATGCCCAGGTTTTTCAAGCTGAATCCATGGATGTAGGACCTGAGTTACAAATTAACTGTCTAATCTTTGGGGAATTGCTAAGCTGATGATGATATTGAGGAGTAGACTCAGAGTACAGCCATGCATCCACTTCTGTTAGCTCCTGGAATCCTGTTACTATAGGGATATGGAGTAAGCCTAGGCATTTGTTCTAAAGCAGTCTGTTTCACTTGAGACAATAAGAGGCACCAAAATGACCAAGAGGGACTAGAACTTAAAGCACCATAAAGGCCTTCTCAAGCCAGACAAAGACTCCAGGAGATGCTCTTAACAAATTCAGTGATCCATGGTCAGAGAGGACATTGTATTAGGAGGTGTAAGAGAGGGTTCCAAGGTACTTCCCTCTTGCTTCATATAGTGTTTATTTAAACCCAGACACATACTGGAGAGAGTAGAGATGAGTATCTTTAAGAGTCACATGGCATTCTTTCTAGACCATCATCCATGTCCAAAGGGCATCAGAACATGGGATCTGCTGCTGATGCATTGAAGCAGTTCCAGAAAGATCACTGTTATGTGACTATTAGATTTTAAAATGTTTACTTCCAAGCTTCTTCAGAATTTGGAATGATCATAGGAAGATGGGCAGGAAAAGGAGAGTCTTGTAGGTTTGTTTTCCTTAATGCTTTCCCTCCTGTGTTCTTCTACATAATGCAAACTATGATTAGTCTCTGAGGTCTTGCACCATTTCTCCTTAGTAATGTTGCCTGATGAGCAGGTGATGAATTCTGGTCTTTAATGTGCATGCAGAGATCATGATTTCCTAATAATTCAATGTGTTTTCTTAGAATGATCATTATATTGAATATATAAAACATCTAAACTGATTTAGAGTATATGGAGGATATGTCTGGGTTCTGTGCTATTACTACACACTTCTATGTACATTTAGTGAAGTTTAACTCCACTATATTGTTGTGGCTGCTCAGTATTGCTTATTGACCATCTGACTCCCAGGAAGTACATTATACAGAGAAACTACCTTTTCAATGTATTATTTCATGAATTTTCACATTAACAAACATTAAATTTAAAAATATTCTGTCTCTGAAGTGTGCTCAGCAGTAATTGTGTATCAGCAAATCATGGTTCAGATGCACACATTCACAGTTAACAGAGTCTACTATTGAAAACTGTTGTCAAGTGCAATGCATATTTCTTCCTTCTAGTTGGATCTACTACAAATGTATTCATTATCAGAAAATTAAATTTAAGTAATTAACTAAATTATGGATACAGTGAGACTGGGAAATTATGTTAAGAATAAAAATGCACTGGAGAGATGGCTCAGAGGTTAGAAGCACTGACTATTCTTCTACCGGTCCTGAGTTCAATTCCCAGCAACCACACAGTGGTTCACAACCATCTGTAACGGAATCTGATGCCCTCTCCTGGTGTGTCTGAAGACAGCTGCAGTCTACTCACATATATAAAATAAGTCTTTTTTTTTTTAGCACTATGCTTGCAGAGGCCCTGAATTCAAATCCTAGCAACCACATGATGGCTCACAACTATCTGTAATGTGATCTTGGTGATCTCTTCTTGATTAAAGGCATGCCAGCCAGCTAAAAGATATATTTTAAGAATAGTCATGCAGGGCGGTGGTGGCACACGCCTTTAATCCCAGCACTTGGGAGGCAGAGGCAGGTGGATTTCTGAGTTCAAGGCCAGCCTGGTCTACAAAGTGAGTTCCAGGACAGCCAGGGCTACACAGAGAAACCCTGTCCCGAAAAACCAAAAAAAAAAAAAAAAAAAAAAGAGTAGTCACTATGCTAAAGACAAAAATCTATAGTCTCCCAGTTTTAGCTTTTATTGCTTGAGGTTTGATTTTCTTTAGTTGTTGTTGTTGTTTGTTTGTTTGTTTTTTGAGACAGTGTCTCACTGTAGCCCAGGTTGGTCTGAAATTCACTATGAAGCCCAGGTCTTGTCATGTACCCCATGGACACCTTGGACTGTGCAAAGTAGACTGGCCTCAAGCAGTACATCTTTGTGAGATAGTTTTATATAATGTGCATTCCAATGCCGATTTCTGTGCAAGGATACCTAAGTGCTATTGGATGTTGGCAGTGTCATAAGTGTTGAAGCATCTCCTGTCTCAATGTTGTGTAAAAATTGTTCTCCATCACCTCTGATTGGTTAATTGTGGAGAGCTTTTGAGGTTGTTTCTAGGAAGGTTAACCTGATCAACCCCTAGACAGAGTGACAATAAGACTTTGTTTATCGCCTGCTTGATTACTTTATTGTCTGGTTTGTTCCTTATTTATGCTTTGTTTTTTTTTTCCTTAACTGCTTTGTTTATGCCTTAGGACTGATCATATTCTTTGTATGTGCCTAGAGTGGTATAAAAGCAGACTGGCTGGTATAAAATAAACAGGCCTAGAGTGGTATATTCTTTGTATGTGCCTAGAGTGGTATAAAATAAACAGGCCTTCAACTTCAGAACTGGCTGGGGTCATGTTAAAGTGTTGTTGAATTGTCTTTTTCTTTTCAATCCTTGCTTCCATCTTGGAGAACCCATTGACTGATTTGAGCTGGCTTGGTCAGCTTATAAAGATCTAAATAGCCAATAGCTGGGCAGGAGAGATAAAATAGGAATTTCCATCCCAGTGAGGGAGTCAGAGGTGGGGACAGAGATGAAGAAGGGAGTCATGAGAGAGTCTCCATGAGGAGATGATGGAGCAGGACCAGCCAGGGGAAGAATAAGATGGCAGGTAACAGGGCATGTGACTAGAAAATGGCCAGGCCATCATAGTCAGGTCAGAATAGATGAATTTCTGTCCAGCTGTAATTCTTGATGCTTATGAATAAACTCTCTGTCATTATGTAGGAGTACACACAAGAAAGACCATAGTTAAACTTTTCCATGACACAGTCCTCCTGCCTCAGCCGCTTATAGGCATACCCCACTACACTTGGTGGTTTCTTTTTCTTCTTTTTTTTCTCTGGAGAAAGGATCTCACGATGTAGCCCCAGCTGAACTCATAGACTCACCAGTTTCTGTTCCCTGAATGTTGGTAAAGGCTTGTACCACCACGCCCAGACTTACTTTTGGTTTCTTTTAGTAAATAGTGTGTGTGTGTGTGCGCATGTGTGTGAATGTTTTGCCTGCATGTTTGTATGTACACTGCCTGCATACCAAGAGCCCAAAGAAGTCAGCTGCAAATGGAGTTGTGGGTGGCTGTAGGCCACCATGTAGATGCTGGCAACCAGACCCAGTTCTCTGCAAGAGCAACCACTGCTCTTCCCACTGTGCTCCCACAGCTATCTGGTTAGATAGACAGATCTTGTCTTGTCGCAGAAAAGAGAGAAAGAGAAAGAAAGAAAGAAAGAAAGAAAGAAAGAAAGAAAGAAAGAAAGAAAGAAAGAAAGAAAGAAAGAAAGATAGAAAGATAGATTTGTTGTAGAACCATATAGCTACACCTGGCAGAGCCATTATTCTCTACTTTAATTGGCTTGGAAAAGACTAATTTAAAATTTTTTATTTTAAAATTGTATCTCTGTGTGTGTGCATATAGAAAACTGCCTGTGGCAGTTTGTGGTCTGCCAAGGTATGGGATCCCATGAAGCTAGAATTACAGGCAATTGTTAACTGCTCAGCATGGGTGCAGGTAACTGAATTCAGGTCTTTGAGAATAAGTTATGTTCTGGACCACTGCGCTATCCCATCAGAGTTTACCACTCCCCCACACACACACTCTGAATTCTAATCTGGGGTGCCTCCTAAAGAAGGAGCCCACCAGAGCCGGGCATGGTGGCGCACGCCTTTAATCCCAGCGCTCGGGAGGCAGAGGCAGGCGGATTTCTGAGTTTGAGGCCAGCCTGGTCTACAGAGTGAGTTCCAGGACAGCCAGGACTATACACAGAGAAACCCTGTCTCAAAAAAACCAAAAAAAAGGAGTCCACCACCCAGCTCCACTACATTTTTTTTTAACCTGAGAAAATTTTTAAAAAGCTGAAAACACAAGCTTTATGACGGGCAAAATTACGAAGACGGGCAAAATTTTAGGCTGTATATTGTGATGAAAGGTGTATATTTATATGATTAAAGAGATGGAGAAATGGCTCAGTAGTTAAGAGAGCTTACACATGCAGACAGAGAGAGAGAAGGAGGGAGGGAGAGAAAGATCTTGGTAAAGGAAAACAAAAAGGCTGTTGGAATTTTCAAGAGTACAGATACTTAGGAAAAAAGGGGATCATTATTGCCTTACATATGAAATATTTCATAGCTCAAGTGTCCCTCGTTCATTATAAAAGCTACCAGTCTCAAGAATAGTATCTTAGGACATAAAAATATGCAATACACGTTTACAGACTTGGTCTCAGCTAACTCCCCAACACCAAGTGAATACACAAGGCTCAAGAAAGGGCCAAAGCCTTTGACCACTAGAACACACACCTCACTCCAAATAAGCTGAGGGGTCGATATCACAGTGCCTTAAGTTTGTCGGGTGTTGGGGTCCACTGCCCGCAGTGGACGGGGTTCCTGGAGGATTGGCCTGAAGCTGAAATGAGACTAAGGGACATGGGGGAAGAAAGAAGATCTCCAAGGCTACATGGTTGCTTCTGCTTATAAATTTGGAGGGAGATGTGGCTGATGTTTTCCTATATGAATTTAAAACAAGATCCCACCCCCCATCTCAACCCACCCCAAACCCTGGAGCTCTTTCCTGGGTGAATTTTCAGAGGGGAAATAAGGCTGGGTCTGCTACTGATGTTGCTCTTCAGATGACAGGGTATTCTGTAATAGGAAGGGCTTTGTTTGTTTGTTTGTTTGTTTGTTTGTTTTACAGTCAAGACATTTGTGGAGCTTCCCTTTGGAATAGATGATCAGATCCTGAAGAAGACGTTTCTTGTGACAAAAGATTTTTTTTTTCTTGTGACAAAAGATTTTTTTCTCACTGGTTACATTCAAGAAATCTTTCCCCAGAAGGATTCACAGAGGATAGCTGAGACTTGTGTGGTTGTGAATGGTCTTCCCTTCTCTGCCACACTGGTAGGGCTTCTGTCACTGTGCAGGGTTTGATGCTGAGTGAGGGACGAGCTGAGACTGATGACTGTCCCACATTCACTGCACTTCTAAGGCTTCTCCCCAGTGTGGATAATGGCATGGCGAATGAGATGCGTGCTCCAGCAGAAGGTCTTCCCACACTCAATCCTTCCAATGGCTTTCCCCACTATGAATGCCCTTGTGCCTCTTAAGATCTGACAGGCGTGGAAAGGCCTTCCCACACACCACATACTCATAGGGCTTCTCTCCAGTGTGGATGCTGAAGTGGCAGGTGAGATCTTTCTGATTGGAGAAGTCTTTCCCACACTCTTTGCACTCCAAGGGCTTCTCTCCGGTGTGGACCCTTTTATGTAAGATAAACATAGAGCAGTAGGTGAAGGCTTTGCCACACTGGAGGCACTCAAAGGGCTTCTCCCCCGTGTGGATCACATAGTGGTGGATCAGGGCAGCACTCTCAAGGAAGCCCTTCTCACACTCACTGCACTCATAAGGCTTCTTTCCTGTGTATGTCTGCTGGTGCCACAGGAGGTATGACCTGTGTTTGAAAATCTGTCTGCACTCAAAGCAGTCATATGGATTCTGCCTGCTGTGGACTATGTAGTGTCAGATGAAACCTGGTCTATCTCTAAAAGCGTTCCCACATTCTTTACAAACAAAAAGTTTTTCTCCAGTGTGACTCCTGTTATGTAAGACGAACACAGAGCAATGGGTGAAAGCTCTGCCACACTCAGCACATTATAAGGATTCTCCCCACTGTGCACCCGCTGGTGCTGGGTAGGGTGGGATTTGCGATTTGTGATGGTTTGTATATTCTTGGACCAGGGAGTGGCACCATCTGGAGGTGTGGCCTGGTTGGAATAGGTGTGTCACTGTGGGTGTGGGCTTATGAGTCTCACCCCAGTTCCCTGGAAGTCAGTCTTCCAGTAACTGCCTTTGAATGAAGATGTAGAACTCTCAGCTCTGCCTGTGCCATGCCTGCCTAGATACTGCCATGCTTCCACCTTGATGATAATGAACTGAGCCTCTGAACCTGTAAGCCAGGCCTGATTGAATGTTGGTTTTTATAAGACTTTCCTTGGTTATGGCATCTGTTCACAGTAGTAAAACCCTAACTAATACACTGTTGAAGGTCTGCTCACAGTCTGTGCACTTGTATGGCTTCTCCACATTATGGACAATATGGTATTAAAGAAGGTATGTGATCTTGCTGAAGCGCACTCCGTACACTCATATGGCTTCACTCCAGAGTGATTCTTACTGTATTGAGCAAGGAGGCATTTCTTGCTGAGCACTTCCCCACAAGTATCATGGCCAAGGCTGACTTTCCCAGGAAGCACTGTTTGAAAGCCTCCTTGCTCCGGTTCTGAGGAAGCAATGTGACCAGGAGCTGGCACTGACTGGGAGTCCTCAGAGGCTTCTTTGGTTTACTCAGCCTGGTGTGAGATTCCCTTCAGTAGTGCTGACAGACAAGCATTAAGTTCTGTGGCCTTGGTCTTTCCATTATTACCTGGTGTAAGTAACACACACCAGGGTAATAAAAACATAGAAAACTGTAAGTGTCATGTTAAAGAAAAATATCAAATTTGAAACAGTGCCCTCATGTCTGTTAACCCTGGCTTATAGTTTCTCTCATTGAAATTTTCATTTCTATCCCCTCATTTTAGTTTGTTAATTATTAGTCACAGGGACTAAAGCACCAACAGAAGAATACACATGGTGGGACTCATAGCTCCAGCTGCATATGTAGTAGAGGATGGCCTAGTCGGTCACCAATGGGAGCAGAGGTGATTGGTCCTGTGAAGGCCCTATGCCCCTGTGTTGGGGAATGCCAGGGCCAGGAAGCAGGACTGGGTGGGTTAGTGAGCAGAGGGAGGGGAGGAGATAGGGGGTTTTCAGAGGGGAAACCAGGAAGGGGGATAACACTGGAAATGTAAATGAAGAAAATAATAATAACAATAAAAGGAAAAGAGAAAGATAAAAAAGAACTATTTGTAGTTTACTCTATCTTCCAATCTCCATCCTATGCAGACTCCTCTCCTTGTCCTTTGGATATGTTCATTCATTTTCCATTCAGAGTCATGTGACCCACTCTTGAGTCCTTTTTTTTTACATAGCTTCTCTTGGTCTGTGAAATGTAGGAATATTCTCCTTTATTTTAAGGCTAATATCTATGCATATGTGAGTAAATATTATGTTTGTGTTTCTGGAACTAGCTTACCTTATAAAAAGTGATCTTTTTTAGCTCCATTGATTTGCAGGCAAATTTCACGATGTAAATGTTTTTATCATCTGTGTAATACTCATATTCTATTCTGTAAATATTCCACATTTTCTTTTTCCATTCTTCAGTTCACAGACATATAGTTATTTTCCAGTGTCTGGCTATTATGAATAAAGCTGTTAAGAACATAGTTGATTGAACGAGATTTCTAGTTTTACAGTGAAACAGTATACACACACACACACACACACACACACACACACCTTGGATTAGTATAGCTCTGTCTTCAGGTAGATTGAGTGATTCCTAATTTTCTGTGAAGCCACCATATTGATTTCCATTATGGCAGTATAGATTTGTGCTCTCACCAGCAATGGAGGAGTATTCCCTTGCTCAATATCCTTAGCAGCATGAACTGGCACTCATCATATTGATCTTTGCTGTTCTGCCACCTGTAAGATAGAATTTCAGAGTCATCTTGATTTGCTTTTTCCTGGTGGCTAAGAAAGTGATGCTGGGCGTGGTGGCGCACACCTTTAATCCCAGCACTTGGGAGGCAGAGGCAGGCAGATTTCTGAATTAGAGACCAGCCTGGTCTACAGAGTGAGTTCCAGGACAGACAGGACTACACAGAGAAACCTTGTCTTGAAAAACCAAAAACCAAAAACCAAAAACCAAACCCAAAAACCAAAAACCAAAAACCGAAAACCGAAAACCGAAAACCAAAAAAAAAAAAAAAAGTGGTACATTTCTTTATGTCCTTATTAGCCATTTGAGATTATTCTATCAAAAATTCTGTTTAGATATGTACTGCATTTTAAATTAGATTAATTGGTTTGTTGTTTATCTAGTTTCTTGAGTTCTTTATATATTTTAGATATCAGCCATCTGTCAGATATGTGGTTAATGAAGATCATTTCCCATTCTGTTGGCTGACATTTTGTCCTTTTGATGCCTTTCTGTCCTTTTTGCCTTACTGACGCTTTTCCGTTTCATACCACAAATGCAGACAATGCTGTGGAACAAAGGAATCTTCAGGCTTTAATCGTAAGTGGTAAAGTACTTCATTCATATTACAAACAATAACAAAGGTATCTCATTAAAATAAAAAGTAGGATTACAATATAACATAGTTATATGATTTCTGAGCATATACACTAAGAGTGAAACTGCCATAGAGAAACTGAACTTGCACATTAAGTTCTGCAAAATTTACAACAGCAGAGAAATTATGCTCATTACCAGATAATAGAAGTATGGTATAAATACACATCAGTATTTTGTGAATCTGTGAAGAAAAATAAAATAATCAAATTTTCAGGAACCAGATGGACTTAAAATGATTTGTGTGAGTGTGTGTGTGTGTGTGTGTGTGTGTGTGTGTGTGTGTGTATCAAAATTTTCATTTTACATAATGAGATGTATCCTCATTTTTGTGACATGGTCTAATAGTCCATCTACATAGCATCAAAAAAAATCTAATTAGATTTCTCCTAAGTGCATCTTTTAAGGGAGTTTAAGCTATGTAGTATTGACAGGACTCTCATAGAGAACAGAATGGCGAACAGAATGGCTCAAAGCCTACAATTCAGACATATGTACTCAGGTCATGTTTCTTTTATAATTGATTAATTTGTTGATTAATTTATTAATGTTTATCCATATAGATGGTCAGACTCATAGATGTGTGTGAAACACGGGTATTCTTGATGCCAAGAATAGATGAGGGTGTCAGATAAAGTAGAAGACTGAATCCCCATCTCTCAGCAGCAGTTGAATGTATGTAGTTCTCCCCTTGGTGTGTAGATATGTGAAATTTTCCCTTCCACACTGCATGCCAACTGGTAATGTCATTTTGTAGGTATTACTTTAGGTGATCCACTTGTTATCACAGGTGCAGCTCCACTATTACTCCCCCCCCTCTCTCTACTCCCCCCTGTCTCTCTATCCCCCTCTCTCTCTACCCCCCTCTACCCTCCCTCTCTCTCTCTCTACCCCGCTCTCTCTCTACCCCCCCTCTCTCTACCCCCCTCTCTCTCTNCAAAAACAAAAAAAAACAAAAACAAAAAAAACAGCAACACCACTTGGGGGAGAAGTTAGGCCCGCAAAGCCCTGTGGCAGCAGAGTGCACACGTGAGCTGTGTGTCTGTGGGACTGGCAATAAAGAACCTGCCTCTTGGAGTCATACAGGTCTCCAGCAGTCTCTTTGCCTCTTGGTTCTTTTGCTCTGTGAGTTACTGTATTGATCACAAAGCCTAATCAGGAAGCTGCTGTAACTATCCACATGAAAGAGGACAGTGGCTTGGCTTTGACCCAGGAATCTTAGGAAGTGCTTGCTGGATTGGACTGAGCCGTTTTGGTTCAAACCAGTAGAAATCTGAACTTACTAGCCGCTTCCAGAGCATGAGGAAAAGCACAGGAAAAGCCATCTGAATTCACAGAGAGTCCTGTTGCTCATCAGGAACCATGGAGTTCAAAGCCAGAAATGCCCACAAGATGATGAGTCAGCAGTGACGCCGCTCATCTGAGGCCACATGGCAGCAACTCCATGGATTCTAAAATGAAGGCTTGCTCTACTGATGCACCCGACTCTGGCTGCTGTGCTTCTCCAGCCTCTTACACCAACACTATTTCAATTGTCCCAGTGGGTGGCATCCCCTGGGTGGCAGCAGAGGTCTGCTAGTGCCATGCCAGTCCAGCTCTGCCACATGCTCAATCCCAGACCCTGCCTTGCTTCCCTGAGCCTCTGAGGCAGCTCTGGTTTCTCAGTACGTGGCAGGCTCCTTGATCCTTTCACTCACCACTCAGATCAGAAATCTGTGCTGGCTGAGACCAACATGTGCTGGTCTATCCCTACCAGTGATAGAGAGATAGAGAGAGATAGAGATAGGGAGATAGGGAGATAGAGATAGGGAAATAGAGATAGAGATAGGGTGATGGAGATAGGGAGATAGAGATAGGGAGATAGATAGGAGAGGTAGATAGAAATAGGGAGGGAGATAGAGATAGGGAGATAAATAGGAGAGGGAGATAGAGAGATAGATAGAAATAGAGAGGGAGATAGAGATAGGGAGATAGATAGGAGAGAGAGATAGAGATAGGGAGAGAGAGAGAGGGAGATAGAGAGAGGGAGATGGAGATAGGGAGATAGATAGGAGAGGGAGACAGAGATAGGGAGATAGATCAGTTATTCATAGTTCCTTCCTCCTTCATATTCATATCACAGCCAACTAAGGTCCTTACAGCCTCTGTTTTGCTTATCTCTTTCATATTATTTATTTTATACAAGTAGAATCTTGTATAAAAAAATCCATAAGGTGTGTGTGTATTTGTATTTGTATGTGTGTGAGTTTACACATAGAAAGTTCTATACTGCATATGCTAAGCAAAAATTATGCAGTGAACTCTTTCAGTGTTCCAAATATAAATATGATTATTTTGTGTGTTATATTTATGTAGGTGCATTGAGAAATTTTGCTAAAGATGACTCTGGATTATAGAATTCAATTAAATCTATTTGTATAAAAGTTTTCACATTAGAGAACTAAGTTTGCATATTGATATTTGCTACAAAATAGTCATCTCTCAAAAATAATGCATTTCAACAGCAGACCAAAAATACTGAGGAAAAATTGCATATGTACTAAAGATGTACAGGCTTATTATTTTAGTTGTCACTCCCTATGTAATATGTGTAACATATATGTACACAGTTTTTATCATATTAAGAAAATATAGAGACAGTTTAAACCACAGTCAAATGACAGTGTTGCTGCAGCAAGAAAAAGCCATCATTAGGTGATTTTGCCATTGCGCACACATCAGACTGTATTTACCTAGACAAAGGCAGCTAAGCCCCCTTCTTTATCACTAAGTAGTAAATTTTAAATGTGTATCATTGTCTGCATGGACTATTGTTGACTGGAATGTTATGTCACATGTCAGCTGTGAATGGAATGGGGTATGTAGGTTATATGATAATAGTACATAGTTTTTACTGGCAATTTAAACATCAAAGATTTAGAACTTGGGCTGAATTCATGGGAACACTTATGGGAAGTGTAATTGATTGAAGTATTTTAAAATATGCTAACAGCTGTTGAAGAAAAATCTACCTTGTATAGTCTGTCATAGACCAAGAACTATATATTATATAAACTAATATAAACTATAACAAATATAATAATATATATTATGAAATAAAATCTATAAACTGTACAAACTATATAATCTAGAAATGTTTCTCAGTACTCAAATGAAGACTGCTTTACTTTGCAGCTAGTTCTTTGCTGTGGTGTCCACTCAAGCCTGCCAGGATTCAAATGTGAAAATCTCAAGAAAACAGAAACACAGAGGCACCACTACTACATTGATTAAAAAGCTCTTTTATTCAGTGTCTTTTCCATAAGTGGTGTGGTTATTATAATTTGTCCTGAGGCAGACTTGAAACAGTTTTGGACAGATGTATAGTGGTTTCATTGCACTTGCTTTTTCATGTTGATTTCTACATGGATTTTCTGGGTTAGGGAATGGGTGAGTGGGTGGGCAGAAGCTTAACAGAATATCACGGTGTAACTGTCCTTGAATTCAATCCTCCTGCCTCAGTCTCAAGATTGACTGCTGTGATTACAGGAATGGCCACCACACGGGCATCAAATTGAATTTTATATAGGATGTGTTTTATGATTTACTCTTCCAGAATAGAAAGCTGTTAGGCTGTGTGTACTAGGTTAAATTACATGATCATAAACCAGGCTTTAAAGTGGCTTCAAAGTTAAAGTTTGTTTATTGGACGTTCACATATTACAGCTCTTTTGTTTCTAAATGTTTGTGTCTCCTTTTCATTTTAAAATCCTATAGATATTATTTAAGAAAGTTCTAAAAGGAGAAGTGACCTCTGATCATCTTATAAGAATGAGTCCAGAAGAACTAGCCTCCAAAGAGTTAGCTGCATGGAGAGGATGGGAGAACAGACACGGAAGGACTTCTAACTTTGTGTTCCACTTGCCTATCAAAGATCAGTCAGTACAGAGTGCAAGGAAAACAGGTTTTCTCTTCCTTTACTTCATAGTCTCTACTCCACCCCTTCTCTTCTCTCCCTTTCTCTTTTCCTCCCCTCCCCTCCTCCCTCCCCTCCCTTCTCTTCTTCCTTCCCCTCCCCCTCCCCCCCTCTGGTCTGGCTGGGCCAGGTGATGCTCTTTCTTCAACATTCTAAGTTGCTGAGACTACTGGCATATGTCACTTCACTCTTTTTTTCTTTTTTTTTTTTTTAAGATTTAGTTATTTTTATTTTATGTATGAGTATATTTCCTATATATATGTATTTCATGTACTTGTAGTATCAAAAGAGGGCATATGTCTTAGGGTTTCTCTTGCTGTGCTACAATCCCAGGGCCAAAGCAACATCGGGAGGAAAGAGTTTCTTGGGTTTATATATCCTGAATCACAGTCCATGGAGGGAAGCTAAGACAGGAACTCAGACAAGCCTTGCCTTGCCAGCAAGTGGTCTGCAGTGGTCGGCAGTGGTCTGCAGTGGTCTGCAGTGGTCGGCAGTGGTCTGCAGTGGTCGGCAGTGGACAAGTGTGGTCAGTCATGGTCAGCGGTGGACAGCAGTGGACAGTGGTCAGCAGTGGACAGCAGTGGACATCAGTGGACATCAGTGGATGTCAGTGGACATCAGTGGATGTCAATGGACATCAGTGGACATCAGTGGACATCAGTGGACGTCAGTGGATGTCAGTGGACATCAGTGGACATCAGTGGATGTCCGTGGACATCAGTGGACATCAGTGGGCAGTGGTCAGCAGTGGACGCCAGTGGACAGCAGTGGACAGCAGTGCTGGCTATACTCACTGCACCTGAACAGGCTTCTGATCTTAGGACTTCGCTTCCATGGCTTCCAGTTTGTGAATTGGGCTTAAGTCTGGATCCATGCCAGATCTCTTGATTCTTTTATTGTAAATGCAGACACATAACTGTCACCTAAATAGAGAGTATAGGAAACAGCTTGTTCTGGACACAAATACATGTGACCACAACCTGAGAAGCACAGATTCAGGTCACCCAATTTCCACGTTCTGGCATAGTGAGAACTCCATGGAGTTTTTTTTTTTTCTTCCATTTTTTTATTAGATATTTTCTTAATTTACATTTCAAATGCTATTCCGAAAGTCCTCTCCCCCCCCATCCCTGCTCCCCTGCCCACCCACTCCCACTTCTTGGTCCTGGTGTTCCCCTGTATTGGGGCATATAAAGATTGCAGTACCAACGGGCTTCTCTTCCCAATGATGACCGACTAGGCCATCTTCTGCTACATATGGAGCTAGAGACACGAGTTCTGGGGGTTCTGGTTAGTTCATATTGTTGATCCTCTTCTAGGGTTGCAGACCCCTTCAGCTCCTGGGGTTCTATCTCTAGAGTAGAGGAAGTAATAAATTAAGGCATTTGCAAGCACATTGGGATAAAGCAAAGAAATTTCACTCTAAGCCTCTTGTGCTTGCACGACATTTTCAGCTCTTGGGTTGGTGGCAGCTAGACATTTGTTTGTACTTAACATATTTACCAAATTGTCACAAGGATGGGAAGTGACACAAAGGTGAGCTATTTCGAATGGCTATTTCTTTTTTTTTTTCAATTTTTTTATTAGATATTTTCTTAATTTACATTTCAAATGCTATCCCAAAAGTCCCCTCCCCCCTCCCCCCTCCCTGCTCCCCTGCCCACCCACTCCCACTTCTTGATCCTGGTGTTCCCCTGTATTGGGGCATATAAAGTTTGCAGTACCAAGGGGCCTCTCTTCCCAATGATGGCCAACTAGGCCATCTTCTGCTACATATGGAGCTAGAGACATGAGTTCTGGGGGTTCTGGTTAGTTCATATTGTTGATCCTCTCCTAGGGTTGCAGACCCCTTCAGCTCCTGGGGTTCTATCTCTAGCTTCTCCATTGTGGGCCCTGTGTTCCATCTTATAGATGATTATGAGCATCCACTTCTGTATGAGACAGCTATATCAGGGTCCCTTAAGTAGGCACTAGCTGTCCTATGCCATAGTGTCTGAGTTTAATGACTGATTATGGGATGGATCCCCCCTGGTGGGGTAGTCTCTGTATGGTCCATCCTTTCATCTTAGCTCTAAACTTTGTCTCTGTAACTCCTTTCATGGGTATTTTGTTTCCTATTCACAAGAGGAATGAACTATCCACGCGCTGGTCTTCCTTCTTGATTTTCTTGTGTTTTGCAAATTGTATCTTGGGTATTCTAAGTTTCTGGGCTAATATCCATTTATCAGTGAGTGCATATCCAATGACTTCTTTTGTGATTGGGTTACCTCACTAAGGATTATATCCTCCAGATACATCCATTTGCCCAAGAATTTCATAAATTCATTTTTTTTAAATAGCAGAATAGTACTCCATTGTGTAAATGTACCACATTTTCTGTATCCATTCCTCTGTTGAGGAACATCTGGGTTCTTTCCAGCTTCTGGCTATTATAAATAAGGCCACTATGAACCTAGTGGAACATGTGTCTTTTTTACCAGTTGGAACATCTTCTGGGTATATGCCCAGGAGAGGTATTGCTGGATCCTCTGGTAGTACTATGTCCAATTTTCTGAGATAATGCCAGACTGACTTCCAGAGTGGTTGTACAAGCTTGCAATCCCACCAGCAATGGAGGAGTGTTCCTCTTTCTCCACATCCTCGCCAGCATCTGCTGTCCCCTGAGTTTTTTATCTTAGCCATTCTGACTGGTGTGAGGTGGAATCTCAGGGTTGTTTTGATTTGCATTTCCCTGATGATTAAGGATGTTGAACATTTTTTCAGATGTTTCTCATCCTCGAATGGCTATTTCTAAAATTAGAGATAGCCTAAGGTAATTGTGCTCTAGACTTGCAACATTCCAACTCTTCACAATCATTAATGTTCTCTCTAATCAGTCAATCAGCTTGGTAAAAACTTTAATGTAGCAATAGCTTTTTTTTTTCTCTTCTGGGAACTTCAGTTAATATTATCTCATAAGGAACCTTTGAAGAGGAGGCTCAGTCTGTGACATGTAAGTCTGTGTTTGAAAGGGGCCTGCCTGGAGGAAGGGGCTCTCCTCACTGAACTGAATTGCCTGAAAGTAAGTGGTGATCAGGAGTCTGCCTGGTTTAAACTGTGGGAAACTGAAGCACTCCAAAAGCAAAGTGACTTCTACAGGCTGCAAGGCCGAGAACTCCTAAAATACAGGATCTCTGACAAGCCCTTGAGAGTGATCTGGGTGTGGGCAGAAGACAAGCTAGAAAGGGTGCTGTCCCTGCACACTCAGAGAAATCCAAAGAGAGCAGCTGGAGTCACATGCTGT
The DNA here is from genome assembly GCA_902729485.2 of Mus minutoides. NCBI lineage: Eukaryota > Metazoa > Chordata > Mammalia > Rodentia > Muridae > Mus > Mus minutoides. The sequence goes on from LR749544.1 coordinate 3,222,338, forward strand.
CGCCACCTCCCTCATTAAAAGGGAGGAGCTGTGGAAGCCCACCAGGGCATGCTCATCCAACTGCCACTAAAACCCTGCACAGAGCCAAAGGCGCAGGGCAGAGAAACTCAGAACAAAGCACAGATGGGAAGCACAGTCATGCAGACAGCCATATTGAACTAGAAGAGCTGGAAAATTCAAGATGTGTGACACCTGGAGACACACAGACTCACGACAGCTTGCTCAGACAATACAAAGTAACCATGGAAGACAGAGAAAGCACTGCTCAATATGGCTACATACTTTTTTCTAAACTCGAGTACACATGGGGAACTTCTACCCCACCCCCACTCCCCAAGTCCATCTTCAGGGTCCTGACAAGAGGTCTGGGTTTAACCAGAGGGCAAGAGGTCTGAGCAGTCAAGCTATCCTGACCAAGCAATGGTGCCGCCTCGCTGGCCCTTCACTGTCTTGGTCCCATCTCTCAGGCAAGGTAGTTGAACAGGTGTCAGAACTTCATGAGAGGCAAATTCCTCCTCAGGCTGACTCTGCTTCAGGCTTTTCCTTCTGCCAGCAGGAGACTCCTGTGGGATTCCAACTCCTTGGAGACTATTGTTTCAACAGTCTGAAAGGCAACTGGGGGGGGGGTGAGGGCGCAAGTATCTTCTTCTGATACTATCTTACAAGGGGGCAAGTGGGGGATGCTACTCAGCTTTGCATGCAGGATTAAGTGGGGGGATGTGGAGAGAGAATGTGCGTAGATATGAGAGATTGTGTGTGTCAGAGAATTTGTGTGAGTGAGACAGTGTATGTGAATGTGTGTGTGTGTGTGTGTGTGTGTGAGAGAGAGAGAGAGAGAGAGAGAGAGAGAGAGAGAGAGAGTGGCAGGGAGATAGGATGTGTGTATATGAGAGAGAGAATGGGGGTAGGGGGATACCATATATGTCCAAGCAGTTGTGGAAGCCAGAAAAAGTCATGAGTTCCCCAGAGCTTCAGCACTTTCCTATGAGGAGTTATAGCATGTCCCAGGGCCCTGGCTAATGGGAACCCACACTCCCACCTGTTGGGAAAAGTCTTTCTTGTAAACAACAGCTACACACCTTTAAAAAAAATATTGATTTTATGCATGTGAGTACACTGTAGCTGTATAGGTGGTTGTGAGCCATCATGTGGTTGCGGGGAATTGAACTCAGGACCTCTGCTCACTCCAGCCCCAAGAATTATTTATTATTATACATAAGTATACTGTAGCTGTCTTCAGCCACACACCAGGAGAAGGTATCAGATCCCATTACAGATGGTTGTGAGCCACCATGTGGTTGCTGGGACTTGAACTCGGGACCTTAGGGAGAGCAGTCAATTTTCTTAACTGCTGAGCCATCTCTCCAGCCCTAACAGCTGCACTCTTGCTTACAAGGTTCTGCAGACAAAGCAGAAAATGAACATACCCAAGCTCACTCCTGGAAACCAACACATTTATTGGTTTAACACACAGAGCAAGGGTGAGGGGTTACCAGCAGGAGCATGGGTGGCCACAAATCAGCCACAGTGAAAAGTCTTTCCCCATAGCCATGTAAATAGAACCCCCCTCAATTAACCTCCTCCAGCCTATAGAGTCTAGCAACCCTCATACACTCTAGCCCCCCTGTCTTAGTCAGGGTTTCTATTCCTGCGCAAACATCATGACCAAGAAGCAAGTTGGGGAGGAAAGGGTTTATTCAGCTTACACTTCCATACAGCTGTTCATCACCCAAGGAAGTCAGGACTGGAACTCAGGCAGGTCAGGAAGCAGGAGCTGGTGCAGAGGCCATGGAGGGATGTTCTTTACTGGCTTGCTTGCTTCCACTGGCTTGCTCAGCCTGCTCTCTTATAGAACCAAGACTACCAGCCCAGAGATGATCCCACCCACAAGGGGCCTTTCCCCCTTGATCACCAATTGAGAAAATACCCCACAGCTAGATCTCTTGGAGGCACTTCCCCAACTGAAGCTCCTTTCTCTGTGACAATCCAGCTGTGTCAAGTTGACACAAAACTAGCCAGCACACCCCCTCATACATTCTAGCACCCCCTTGTATACTCTAGCAGCCCTCATAAACTCTAGCACCCCCTAGACCCTAAGGCCACAACGACTCCTATAATTAGAGCAGAACTGCACACAAGAGGGTTGGAGGAGTGACTGGAATTTCACTTGAGAGCTCAGACCTGTTCAGTTCCTCAAATACCAACAACAATCCAGGGGCTCAATCAGGATAGTCTCCTGCAGCAGACATAGGAGATGATAATGGAGGCTGTTTGGCTCAGAGGACCCTGTTCTTTGACACTACCCTACAAGTCTGGGAGGTCTGTCCAGACCTTAGTGACCTGACCTCCACAGTCCCATTATTCTACACCCATAAGCCTTTCACACACACCCTGCCCCAGCTCAACCTTGCTCCATGCATGGTTATCAGATTGATCATAAGTATCTGTCAATGATACTGCCATAGTCAGGGTTTCTATTCCTGCACAAAACATCATGACCAAGAAGCAAGTTGGGGAGGAAAGGGTTAATTCGCTTACACTTCCACATTGCTGTTCATCACCAAAGAAGTCAGGACTGGAACTCACACAGGGAAGGAACTTGGAGGCAGGAGCTGATGCAGAGACCATGGAAGGATGCCGCTTACTGGATTGCTTCCCCTGGCTTGCTCAGGTTTCTTTCTTATAGAACTCAAGGCCACCAACCCAGAGATGGTACCACCCACAATGGGCCCTCCCACTATTGATCATTATTGAGAAAATGCCTTACAGCTGGATCTCATGGAGGCATTTCCTCAAGGGAGGCTTTCTCTGTGATAACTCCAGCTGTGTCAAGATGACACATGAAAGCAGCTGGTTCAAACACTAAAGCCTTTAGCTTGTCATTGGTAGATGGGCACTCTAAACCACAGAAGGTTAAAAAGAGGTATATAGAGGTCCTGATCCCCGCATGAAGCCTGTCTCTGGGACCAGACCCCACTGGAGCTTGCTGCCCTTCCCCTCCTTCCTGCATACAAGAAAAGCCTTCAGGGAAGATCCAAAGCCATTTCTCCAAAATGAAAGCAGCTAATGGAGTCAGCCTCCTCTTCCCTGGCAGCAATACCATTTATCATGAATCCAGGCATTAAAATAAAGTAATAATGTTACAGTGTTAGAATTTCCATCTTCAGCTGGAAGTAAATTGCTGTTATCCTGAAGGCAGGAGATGCAGACTCAAAGCCCTCCAAGGGCAAATAGCATTCTGCCATCTTCTGAGGCTGACATTAGCTGCACTCTCTTCAGCATGAAACCATTCATCATGCAAAAGAACAGGGTGAGTTTTTCATGAAACTGGCTAAGGTTGCATCTGCCAGGGTGGGTCTGTGGAGACATGCATCAAGAAGGCCTTGCATATGAATTCCCACCACAGGCCAGAGATGATTAGATAATTTTTGTAAAACAGCATTTAAATTTTTGCTCTTGTCCATATTTTTCATAATAGTCAGCAGAAAATGGATCGCAACTCTGCTGGAAAGGAATAGCTTGGCATTTGAACGGAGCCCAGTGGCATGCATTAGCACAGGAAGCTCATTAAACCCTGGTGGGAGGGGGTGGGGATAGTCAGAGTCCCTCCGAAGGGCTTCATCTCTGGGATCCAGGGAATATTAATTTTTTTTTAAAGCATCTACTTTTCAACCCAGGGGGCAATTGTTCCCTTCACATTTATACTGTGTAGGAAACAAATAGAAAGTGTATCTTAATGTTTGCCCAGCCAAAGTACAAAGTTAGAAGTCAAAATCTGCTCCACTAAGAGCTGCGAGAAGCTTGTGCTTCACTTAGGCTGTTGGCGTTAAACTCCACATTAGTCAAGGGAGTCGGTACAAAGGGTTAGATGACCTTAGGAAGCAGCTGAACAGACAAGCCTTACTGGTCAGTGCACCTGAGGCCACCTAGTGCCTATCTGCCTGTCTGCGAGGTGTCTGTAGGCTGGATTGAGATTGACCCCTAGAGCTGGACAACTTTGACAGAAGAGATAGCCATGAGTGAAGTGGGTAGGCCTTACCTTTCAGCTGAATTGTTAACTGCCAGTAGAGGTTGCTGGAGAAGATGGGGCTCCCCTTCAGAGCAGCTTATGTTAGGACTCCAAGTTCCAGCCTCATACGTAGCTTGTGGGCTCTGCATTCATGGGACCCCAAGTCATCTGAGCCCAACCCTTATCCTTAAAACAGGTCTTTGGGTCTGTACCTAGATGCCCAAGGAGATAACTGTACAACTGCCTTAGGGTACTCTAGAGACTCAGAACTGATAGACCAAACATGTATTGTGAAATAGTTAACGAATTTTCAAACCTCCCATTGCTCTGTTTCTCTAGAGCAGGGATTCCTGGGCTCTCTCCACTTGCAACCCCTTTTCCTCTGAGAAATCATGTCACATTCCCAGATACATGCGCAAATAAAACAGATATACTTGCCAAACATCAACTAGTAAGAACTCATAAAGTGACCCATGTAGCAGGCAGAGAGGTGTTTTCTTTCCCTGCCTGTCAGGCTTCTTAGAGTCACCGTCCCTGAATCTCCAGACATGGTTTATGATTGATGGGGCTCCTGTCCTGTACCCAGTATTTTCTTATACATCCCACAGCCATAGGCTGCTCACTACCCAAAGGCCTCCACACAGGGTCCTCAGGAAGAATAACATACACACACACACACACACACACACACACACACACACACATGCATGCACACATGCACATACATGTGCATACACATGTACATACATGCATATACAGACATACATGCACATGCATGTACATGCATGCACACATGTGCACATACAAACACACATGCACACATGTACACATATGCACATGCACACACATGCACATACATGTGCATACACATGCACACACACACCTTCGTGCATACATGCACATACATACACATACACAGATGCACATATGCACATACACACACACCACCACTACCCTGTAATGCAGATCTATATATGGTGGCTTGAGCGATGATGAACTGGGACAGGAAGATTACCACAGATCATGGGCAGCCAGGGATACAGAATGAGACTTTACTTCAAAATAAAAAGTAAAAAGTGGGACAGGGAGGCTAGGAGAGATGGCTCAGCCAGGAAGTGTGTGCTTGGAAGCACAAGGCCCATGTTCAGTGCCTAGAGTCTACATACAGGGACCAGGCATGGTCATGCACACTTGTAATCCCAGCTGGTGAAGATGACAAGTCGGTCCCTGGACTCGATGGTCAGCCTATGCTATGGAGTTCTGTGATGCGCCTCCCTTGACCAGAAGAAAGTCATGCCACCACCGGGATCTTCTCAGTCAGCTTTATTCTGGAGCACCTTGATAGTAGATTCCCAGGACCCTGGACAGCAGCAGAGCTGCTGCTTTTATACTCTCCCAGGGAAGGGGGAGGGTGTCGTAGTGGTTGCGGATTGGTGCACCAAGCTACACCTCATTAGCATATGGCCCGTTCATTGGTGCCACAAGTCATGCCTCATTTGCATATTTCCCGTTCGGGAGGGGCTATCATTTGAGGAGAGCCTGAAAAGAGAGAGAGCTGGAGTTTCCCAGAGCCCGGTTTTTCCGGAGCCCGGGGCTTCCCGGAGCTGGGGTTTCCTGGAGCAACAGTGGCTTCCTACAGAGTTCTAAAGAGGTGAGACAACCTGTCTAGAAAGAAGATGTGGATGACAAGCCCAAAGAGCAATATTGTGCCATGGTTCTCTGGCCTACACACATAACTGTGAACACATAAACACACACATGCATGTGCACACAGAAACACACACATACATAAACATGCACATACACATATACATATATTTATACACATAAGCACACACATGCATTGTCACAACCCACGTCTCCAACCAGCAGAGACAATGGGAAGAACAACACAGACTCCAAGGCAGGTCTCACATAGCAGCCACAGCTGGTCTTTATTCTGAGTTTCCTTCTATTCCACAGCCTCTTATTCTGGGACTGCCCACAATTTATTCCCTTCAGTAATAATTATCAAAATCACCTGTTCACTCATGTCACCTCACAACACCCAATCATAGACACACATGTCCAAGGCAGAATGCAGGATAGGCTGATAGAATAGTATCGAGAGGCATTATGCTATCTCTCCAGCAAGTTTCACGTGCTGCTTTTATAGCGCATGACTGAGACTGGGATAAACAAGCGAAGGTCATGGGGCTTGGCATAGATTCAGGGTGCCATCTTTGGTCCATGCAGCCATGCCCGCTCCCCACAATGCATGTTGTCTATTCCTGTACAAACATCATGACCATGAAGCAAGTTGGGGAGGAAAGGGTTTATTCAGCTTACACTTCCATACTGCTGTTCATCACCAAAGGAACTCAGGACTGTAACTCAAGCAGGATCTGATGCAGAAGCCATGGAGGGATGTTACTTACTGGCTTGCTTCCCCTAGCTTGCTCAGCCTGCTCTCTTATAGAACCCAAGACTACCAGCCCAGAAATGGCACCACCCTCAAGGGACCTTTCCCCCTTGATCACTAATTGAGAAAATGCCTTACAGTTGGATCTCATGGAGGCATTTCCTCAACTGAAGCTCCTTTCTTTGTGATAATTCCAGCTGTGTCAAGTTGACACAAAACTAGTCAGTACACATGTGCACACATAAACACATATACATGTACACACACAAACACACATACATGTATGCACAAAGTAAAAAGAAGGCTGGGAAAATATTTTAAATAGTAGTGTGTTTGCCTGGACTATGCAGGCCCTGGGCTCACCATCCAGTCTTGAATAAAACATCTGGGAAAGCAATTCTTATCAAGGCTTCTCTGGCAGAGACGCACAGCCTAACATGAGGTGGATAGAGAACCCAAATTGAAAATTTCCATTGGGTCCCTCCCCTTGGAACTTGGAGAACCCCTTGGAAGAAGGGAGGAAGGATTGTAGGAGCCAGCAGAGCCAAGGACTCCAAGAGAACACATCCCATAGAGTCAACTCAGCAGGGCTCATAGGGGCTCCCAGAGATGAAATAGTGGTAGCAGAACCTGCATGGGTCCTCCCTAGGTCCTTTGCATGTATGTTATGGTTGTAGCCTTGGTCTTCCTTTGGGATTCCTAACAGTGAGAGTGGGGCTGTCTCTTATTCTTTTGCCTGCTTCTGGGACTCTTTTCCTCCTCCTGGGTCGCCTTACCCAGCCCTGATATGAGAGTTTCAGCCTCTTCATATTGCAACTTGCTATGCTAATGTTCGGTTGATATCCCTCAGAGGACTACTCTTTTCTGAAGGGAAACAGAGGAGAGCAGATCTGGGAAAGGGGGAAGTGAGTAGGTGGGGACTGGGAGGAAGGGAGGGGGGAACTGTGGTAGAGGTGTATTGTATGAGAGAATAAAAGAAAAAAATATGGAAAAGGGAAGACAGCTTTTGCACAATCCCAACCACATTGTGTTACTATGGAGACTAGGTCACAGTTACTCAGTGTGTGGCTATTGCTACATCTTACTTATTTTAGTAACTTTATGGATAGAGAGTCTAGTTTCTTAACCCAAGTTGAATCTTCTGCGTCATACAACCAGTTTTATATATGAACATTCACCCCTAGAAACAGGAATATCATGCAGCCAAGCTAAACCATACCCAGTTCTTCACTGCCACCAGATCCTTTGAGAGTGACAGAGATAGAGGCAAAAACTCTCAAGGTCCTTGGCTTGGGGTGTACTTCAGTAGTGGAACTCTTGCCTAGCGGAGGTGAGGCCTAGACAGCTTCGCCGGCACTCTGTGCATACATGCTCACACATTTTCTACTGGGTACCATTTGACTTGCATAATCTAGCTGGGTGCTTATAATTAGTGTCAATGTGTTTTATAAAATGCACCCATGTAACCAGGACCCTGAGGACTAACGGTGTTTTCTGAACACATATGACCTCATCCTTTTTCCCTTGGAGAAATGAGACTGGAAGTTTGACTCAAGAAGATTCTTGTGAACTTGTGGACACGGAGAAAGCCATCTCATTCCCAAATCGGTTTTTTGTTTGTTTGTTTGTTTTGTTTTGTTTGTTTGTTTGATTGGTTAGTTGATGGGTTTGTTTACTCTGGTTTTCTAACTTGTGCCTCCAAGACCACAGAGACACACAAGACATGCAGGAGAAAAGGGAGAACACTGAAGTTCCACCCAGTGCTGGCTGAGAATCAGATTTTCCTGAGAGTACTCTGCTCTGCACCCTGTCCCCAATGACCCACTCCCCTCCAAACTGCTTTGTCCTTCCTGTGACATAAGTGACCTGAATTGACACACCTGTCCTCTAGGGGGCGCCTGAGCCCAACAGGCTGGGTTTCCTGCACTGTAATTTGTGTAATATTTCCACTGCCAGCCTGGAGTTCTTCTGATATTGGATCTGTTTGTAAACGACATGGATAACTGCCAGGCAAATGAGCAAGCCGCACCTCCGCTTCACAGTCACATGGCCTGGGCTGTGGAAAGAGCCCAGCCATGTGGTAAGGAAGCAATTGTCTCTACACTGCAAAGGGAGAGCCTGTAGCTCAGAGAGGAGCAGACACTCCCTTGCCACACAGTCGCACAGCTCAGCTATCCCGGCATGGTTCACAAAGGTGAAGCTGTCCCCAGATGCACAGATAGGACAGGGAACATGAGGCCAGGAAGGCAAGAGTCCCGTATTCAAGCTGGTTACTGTTAGTTCCACAGAGACTAACCGGGTTTAGGAGATTTAATGGGTGGGTCAGCTGCCCTTCCCCAATGTTAGCAGTCTGTCTAAACCCCACCTCACAGTTACCTGGAAACAGCCAGGCGTGCCTGACCCACTCTAAAGGGGCTGCTTGACCCTCCTCCCTCTCTTGCTCTCTTGCTCTCTTGCTTCTCTCTTGCCCTCTTGGCCTCTTCCCTTCCCCATCTCTCCATGTGGCTATGACCAGCCTCTACTTCTCTACTCTCTCCCTCTCTCTGCCTCTACTGCCCCCCCCCTTTTTTGAGACAGGGTTTCTCTGTAGAGCCCTGGCTGTCCTGGAACTCACTTTGTAGACCAGGCTGGCCTCGAACTCAGAAATCCGCCTGCCTCTGCCTCCTGAGTGCTGGGATTAAAGGCGTGTGCCACCACGCCAGGCTTCTACTGCCCTTTTAACTTCCCTCCCTATGCCCTGAATAAATGCTATTCTATACTCTACCCTCCTGTGGCTGGTCCCTCAGGAGGAAGGGATGCCTTGGCATGGGCCCGCCGAGTCATCCCCTTCCCCCATACCTGACCACACCCCCATAGAACATATTCCTTTTCTCTTTATCTTTTTATAAACACATCACCCAGTCTTCTCCAAAGGGAGGCAAGAGCTTCTCTGGGGCTTCCAGATTATGCAGGGTCACAGGGGTGGCCCTTCTCTGGTGCTGAATTAGAGACAAGGATGGTCATACACCTACATAGGACGTCTTCTGCCAAGCATGAGATGACCAGGAGCCAGTCAGGCTGCCATGAGTTCAGAGCTGTCCCACCCATGTGGGATTTGGAAAGATCTTGTCTCCAGCTCCAGACCCTCCCAGAGCCACTAAGCAGGCCTGCGTGGGGCTTCTGCCTGGCACCTAGGCACTGCTCTAAGCTCACTGGCGGATCCTAAGTGTGCCTTGCTGGTCCCTAAGCTCAGGCTCCTCCTTTGAGTAACAGCTTCAGTGCAGGCATGGAGTGAGTTAATTCCACAAAGTGCTAGAGCTCTGGCAGGTATTGGCTAAGTTGTGACATGATTGCTTTACTTCGGTTCCCTGGGGCTTGGTGGCAGGCCGGTCCCTTTGACCTACCTGTTTCTAACAAGCTCCCCAAGTGCTCCTGTTCCCTTTCCTCCCTCTGACCACTCCTCACACTGTGCAGGGCTCTGGAGTTCTGCCTGGTGGCACAGGCACAGGCCTTTTCTCTTGTGCGCACGCACATCCTTCCCTGTTGCCAGAGTGCTTCATGTTCCTCAAGAGAGGCGGGTCCCTTGTTTTCATGCTTAATGAAAGTTGGCTTTTGTTGTTGTTGTTTGTTGTTGTTGTTGATTTGTTCTGTTTTACTAAATAAGTCAGTAAATGAGTGGCAAGAATCGTGAAATGCTTGACAATCAAGATTGACATTTAATAAACTGCTTCCTTCTCTGTGGTTATCTACACAGACCACAACAACCCCTCTTCAATATTCTGTCATCCTCCACTGTTTGGTTTAATTCTCACACTACCTCTTCCAGCCGCCTCAACACACAGCACATCCGAGCTTGACAGACTGAAGAAACAACCAATGAGCTGTGCTCACAGTCAGAGCTTGGGAGCACGGTGAGCAGATGGCTTGTTTCTGCTCTGTGCTGTCCAAGCTCAGCTGGGAGGACTCAGAAGAGGGTGACCCCAAGGCAAACTTTCTGAAAGGCTTGTCCCCTCCTCTCACAGCTGGCAGCATCTCACACAGCTGTCAGGCACAGGGTGTACAAGTGGCTACCCCATGGTCTGTCTGGGCTGCCTCAAACCTGGTGGCCAGGTTTCAAACATAACAGCTCTTCTTGGTGGCATTGCTGTGATCCAGCCAATGACATGCAGGGTCTTTGCAAGGAGGATATAGCTCAGTGGTGGAGTGTTTGTCTCAAGTGCAGAGACTTGCCTGATGATGGAAGAAAATATAAAGCCTCTGAGAGGTTCAAGGGAGGAGACAGATGCTGCACCCCCACAGCCTGAGTGCCAAGTCACACAGGAAGACAACAGAGCGAGATGGGAGATGGTGTTAGGCCTACTGCAGGAAACAAATTACCATATCAACTCTAACTTAAAGTCTGCTTGTGAGGCCCAGGGGACTTCAGAGGCCTGCTGAAAACCACCAAACATATTTAGGTATTACACAGGAAAATTCAGAAATTAAAAAAAAAAAAGGAATAGTAGTTACCAACCCCTGGCAGAAAGCATGAACACAGAGACTAGTCCATGAACTTCTATTGGTCAATGAGAGCCTTCCGGTTTTTGTTTTGTTGATGAAATTGTGAAGCTATAGCTAAATGGAAATATTGTGTGTTTTACACCTTATAAAACAATAACGGATTGATGGTGGGAACTGTTTTCCTCTGCCCTAATTTTACAAGAAGTGCAGCAACAGGGTTTCTGAAGAGCCTGCACGTGGGGTTGTAGACCTTTGTTCGCATCAGGTTTTCCTCAGGCTGTACTGTCTGAGAGTCACTCACCTTATTTTCTCACAGTCTGTGAACACAGCCGGTCACACTCAGTTGCTCGCTAAAGCACTCAGTGAGACAGCAGACCCGCCCCAAGTCCGTTCTCTACTTCATGAAGACCTCAAGAAAACTGCAAATCACAGACCAGGGGTTAATCGAAATCCAGCCCTTTCACAATCAAAATAGGATTATAAATATAATTCTGAAAGGAAAATCAGAAAACTCAAATATGAGCGTCCTCGGAAGTATTTAGACCAATTTTCTTCTGCGTATGTGTGTATGGCATATACATATCTGTGCACATATTGATATTTGCACATGGAAGCCAGAAGAGGACATCAGGCCTCCTCCTCCTCCTCCTCCTCCTCCCAACCCTTCTCCTCCTCTAATGCTTCCCACTTTATTCCCTTGAGACTGAGTCTGACTGAACCAGAAACTCAGTTTCATTTTAACTAAGCTGGCTGGCCAGAGAACTCTGGAGATTCACATATCTCCCCTGTTCCCCAGGTACCTGTGATCACACCTAGCCTTGACATGATCAGGGAGGCCTGACCCTCAAGTTTGCACACCCAGCAAACTCTCCCCAGCCTTAATCTATGTCTTAACTTACCATGATGATTTTAGAGTCCCAGCTCCTACAAGGGGTGTGTGCTAAGCTCTAGGTCGCACACAGAAGCCTAGGCAGCCTGCTGAGTTGTGAGATGTTGACAGACTGTGTGACTACCCTACCCTCTAGTGGCCTGAGAGCTTGTGAGAGAAGGAGGTAACTTCAGTGTGCACCATGGCTCCTTAAAAATACCAAAGACATGGGCAGGCATGGTGGCTCATGCCTTTAATCCCAGCACTCAGGAGGCAGAGGCAGGCGGATTTCTGAGTTCTAGGCCATCCTGGTCTACAAAGTGAGTTCCAGGACAGCCAGAGCTATACAGAGAAACCCTGTCTCAAAACAAACAAACAAACAAACAAATACCAAAGACAACAGGAGGCTTGCCAAAAGGTGACTTTCAGTTTCACCCAAAGGGCTGAATCGCAGCCATCTTGCTAAGGGTAAGAGTTGACTCCACAGTGAGACTTGCTTCACTTCCCCTGGTCCTTGGGTCTTGTGTTTCTTCTTTAACCAGCAGAGCCGGAAGCTGCTAAGCCATGAATGGCCCTTCAAATACTCACCAATGAATGGCCCTACTAGATAGCCTGCTCTACACTCGCATCTTTTTCTGAAGGTCTCCATCGAGTTTGAGTGTCTGGTCTCCTGTCAACACACGAATTGTATTCCCACAAGCCCCATGCAGGCGACGACATTTTATAAATCCTTTGCCAATGGACTAACAGGGCAGCCATGTTTGCCACCCAATGAGAATTCTGCTGTTTCTAGAAATCAGCAGAAACCTTGGAGGGCAGGAGGGGCTTGTCCTCAATGTAGCTAGGCAGCTCTCTGAAGCCCAGATTCACTGACATCTGCAGAGGGGAGATGCTGGGACACAGCTGTTTGCTGACATGGAGTTTTGATGCATGGATTTTAATGCTCAGCGTTAGGGACCCAGCGTTAGGGACCAACATTCTCTGATGTCCTGGTCTCTGAGCAGCTGTGAGCATTGGACTTCACTGTCCTGTCTTGCTTAAAACAAGCTTACAGTCGCTCCATCTTAGGTTGGATTAGCACCTTTTTCTTGCCTTTCATCCTTACTTCCAAAGCCCAGAACCTACATCCCTACACACACACACACACACACACACACACACACACACACACACTCACACACACACACACAGGCTTCCTAGGTAAGGACCAGCTAGATGTATCTAGACTGCTGTGGAAATACAAAGTCACTTGATTCTCCACCTTCCAGAGGCTGTGAAGCTCCTTGGGAATCAGCTCTGAGTCTGCCTGCACCCTGCTCACCTTTTCATGGTAGGTGTCCCCAGGTTGTCCGATAATTCCCTGGTATGGTTTATCTCATGAAGAACTGGAGACTTAGTGTGATCCCCATCCACTAGTCCCTCCCACACACCCAGAGCCAGATCCAGGTGATAGCAAGGAACCTGTGCCCAAGGAAGCAGGTCTACACGGCGGATTCGTGAGTGATAGAACGGGGAAACTTCCTTGCTGGAGTCCAGAGCCTACTACTTCTTAACAACAGGCGTCCTAGGCCCTCCAGCCAGCACCTGTGGTCTCAGCTCCAGCTTCAGTCCCAGACCACAGAGATCCACCTCAGGCCTAATCAGGGACAGGTTCTAGGGCTCAAGTTGTCCCGTGGTTCTGGGCAATGCCATTTAGACCTCTCTTGCCAGGTCCTGCTCTTTAGATTCCTGAAGCAAGAAAAGTCCAGAGAGCAGCGGTGCAGAGGAGTATAGGGCGGTGACGAGCAAAGCCCCGCCCCGCCACTCCGAGGGCTGCACTGCCCCCAGGTCCCCGCGTGTCCCCCGCCCTCCCAGTGGCGCGCGTTTACCTGCTTTCAAGCACTGAGAGGCGGGGCGGGAGCGGGGTGCGCGCCCGTCCCCGGAGCAGCCGCTGTCAGTCACCGCCGCTGCGCGCCAGCGAGAACGAGCCTCTGGCTCAGGCGGCCTGAGCTTCACGACCCCGGAACGTAGTACCCGCGCCCCAGCGACCCCTAGCCCAGCGTTGGGTCCCATCCGCCGGGCTCCTGGGCTCCTGGGCCCCTCTTGGCCTCCGAGCAGCAGCCAGCACCGGTAAGTGATCATTAGCAGAGACACGAGGGGCGGCCCTGGTGCCTTTGTCTCGGGGCCCCTGCGAGCGGGAGACCCCGGTACGGAATCTGACTTTCAGAGAGGCGAAAGAAGGGGAGCTCGGTGAGGGCAGCAGAACTCTGTTTCCCTTCTTCTAGGTCTGGAGTGTCTGGGTCACACCTGACCAGAGGTGCAGGTGGCCCGGCAGGTGGCAGCTAGGCGACCTCCGGGACCCGACACCACGTCGACAGCCCCGATCTTTCTTAGGAAGGGTGGACGCGAGTATAGACTCAGGTCCACACCAGTGGGGACTGGAAGCCTGGCGGTATACAGGGGTGGTTTCCAGCCAGCTCTTGGGACTCCGGGGTCGCTGAAACTCGAGAGGCCTAGGCTTGGTGAGGGGAGGTGGGGGAGGAGTTTAGGGGAAGGAGGCGACCTCTGTCTAGAGAGACCGCCCTCAGCTACGGAGAGGGTCTGATGGGCTCTGAGACACATAGGGGTCCATCCAAGCCTGCGGTGCCTGCTGATCACACACCTGCTGCCCAGCGGGCCACCCCTGCCCTGCCCTTCCCCACGAGGAGAAGCAGTTTCCCTTTGAGCAGAGGGCGGCGACAGGCACTTCTCCAGGCTTCCGCCTTTCGGGGCCTGTCTCGGGCTCCTAAGCCCTTGGGCGCCGCGCGTAGCCCCCAACCCACCTGCGGCCACCTGCTGGCACTGGCACAGAGTCCGGCCTGGTCGGACCTTCCCGCAGTAATTTGATCTCCTGGTCCTGCCGAAGTGCGGGGTCCCAGTGGCTCCCTGGGACAGTCCTCGGGTTCTGCTATGGTTTGTTGTAAGCTCTGGTTTTTAGGGCTTGTAAGTACCGCGCGTACCCCGCTTGGGATTTTGAGGTGGTAGTCCAGCCCCCTGGTTTGGAACGCGGAGCAAAGCTTGGACAAGGGTTTGGTTCTTCGAGGATCAGATCTGACTCCTTGCTGTTTGCTAGCTGGACAGCTGCCGACCCACGATCCACGCAACATACAAGAGTGGATCTCTGTGTTGGGGAAACTCTTGGAACTGGGTTGTGGGAGAAAAACATCAGGCAGACATCATCTCTGCACACACACACACACACACACACACACACACACACACACACAATTAGAACGGCTTTTTCAGAGGAAAGCAACCTTAGTGAGCTCTCATTTAAGACCTGTGGTTTGGGAGAGTCTGTCTAGCTAAGTTCAAAGGGCCACCCGCTCACTACCCACGGCTCTCCCCAATAGAGCTTACCTGCCAACACCTCTTGGGTGGGTGTGAGCACTCGGGATCCAGGGAGGCCATCCCAGGCCAGAGTACCTGAGAACCAGAGGCCTGTAGTGCAGTAGTGCGCTCTCAGGCAACTGTACAGGTGCACACCAGCCCAGCTTGGGTAGCCATCCCCTTCTAGATTCTCAGAAACCTGAGAGAGAAGATATGTTTTAAAATAATCATGAACGTGAGATGCAACTCCTAAGGATTTAATATTCTGAAATGACTGCTTTTTTTTTTATCAACTTGAGATTTAAAAAACAAAAGATCTAGTATGCTCAAATCCATTTTGTAAATCCATTTAATGCTGTCTAGATGCAGAGTGTTGGTTCTTTGTGGAAATAGTGTGTGTGTGATTTTTTTATTTTTAAGAAAAAAAAAAGGATGTGTGAATACGGAAAAAGAACATAGCCCCTTCTTTCAAGGATGTTCCAATTTAGTAGACTGATTCTGGAGCACTGAAGCTCATTTTGTTTCCTCTTTGGGTTCTTTGTGATTTTAATCTTTAGGTTACATTTATTTACACGTGTGTGTGTGTGTGTGTGTGTGTGTGTGTGTGTGTGTGTAGGTTAGAGGATGATCTCTGTAAAGAGTAAGCTCTTTCTACAATGAGGGTTTATGGGTTGCAGGGATCAAATTTAGGTCATTAGCCTTGATGGCAAGAGCTTTACCCACTGACCCAGCTCAACCCTTCCCCAGGTTCTTTCAAACAGAGTCAGCAGCTGCCTTCGCAGTAGCAGGTGGCAGTGGCTGACCTCTCACTGAGCAGCAGGCTCCCTGCTGAGAGCTGTTAACTACTGCATTTACATCTAAACGGCCTTGGGAGAGCTCCCACCCCCACTTCATTACATTAGTTGCCTCTCAGGCACATGGAGACTGAAGTGCCTTTGTGACATTGCCACCTGTCCCCATTTGGCCCCTCATGGCCATTGGAAGGTGCCCCCTTCCTTTCTTCTTGAATATCCACCACTCGGAGCTAGAGAAATGGCTCTGTGGTTAAAGACACCTCAGTTCCCAGTACCCACATCAGTTGGCTTACAACTGCTTGCAACTCCAGCTCCTGGGAAGCCAGCACCATCTTCCATGACTCTGAGGACATCAGCGCTCACAACATGCACATACCCTCACACAGACATACATACATTACCAAAAAACAAAAATGTAAGCCCACCACTAGGCATCCAGTTTCCGTCTCCAGGTGACCTGACACCCAACCTTGTTGACATCCCTTCCGTGGTTTCCATTGCTGTCATTAAAGAAGAAAAGCAGGTGACCCTGTGATTCAGCATTACATTGAAAAGCCATGGCTTTGCAGAGAGGGGCTCTTGTCAGTCCTTTGGAGTGCACTAAAGGAAGTCTGGGAAGGAGTAACATACAGGAAAAGTCCCTGTGCCTACTGAGCAGAAATGAAGAACTGCTAGAACATTCTCCCAGGAAGGCTCTAACTCTTTGTTGAAATCTGTGCTGCGAAGACTGTAGCCAAGAAACAAAGTCAGTAGGAGAGGCCTGTTAGCCACCCAATCTGATCCTTTCGGAGGCAGTGGCTCCAACACTTAGGACAGACTGACAAAGAGGTAACTGGACTCCCAGAGGCACCCTCAGGCTGCTGAGCACGGGGCTCTCTTCTCTGACTGCTTCTGCTGGCTACTCAGAACACTTTGCATATTCTGAAGCCATCAGGACATCTCACTCAGGAGATTTAAAGATGTGGTTCTGAAGGTTCTTTGGTTCTGGACTTTGTAAGCAAAACTGAGAAGTTCTGGGGGCAGTATTATAAAAATGAGAGAGGAGGAGGGGGGGAGAAAAGAAAGTCAATGGGCTATGATGTACCTCAGTTGGTAGAGCTCTTGCTTAGTGTGCATAAGCTCCTGGGTTCAATGCCCAGCAGCCTGTTACCCCAACACTTGGGAAATGAAGGTAGGAAGATTAGAGTTCGAGATCAACCTCTGCCACATAGAGAGTTTCGGGCCAATGAACAACATGAGGCATGAGACACGTCTCCAATAAACATGAAATAAAAATTTAAATAAATAAAAAAAAGAATCCGGGCGTGGTGGCGCACGCCTTTGGCAGAGGCAGGCTGATTTCTGAGTTCGAGGCCAGCCTGGTCTACAAAGTGAGTTCCAGGACAGCTAGGGCTATACAGAAAAATCCTGTCTCAAAAAAAACCAAAAAAAAAAAAAATGTCTGAAGAATGGAATCAACAAAGTGAGCTCAACATCTGGGACATGTAACACCAGATGAGTGACTAGACATCTCTGAAGTCTAAGAGATCAGCCCCAAAAGGATTAATAAAGTATGAAAAGAATTTCAACCCACAGCTAATCAGGGGGAAAACCTAAATCAGCCATAAGATACAGTTTCACATTCCTCATGCCAGTGAGGATTCTCAGGTCCTGACTGTGCCAAGTGTGAAGGAGGATGTGGAGAAAGGACTCACATTATTGATTGGGTGTGTTAGCGAGAGATAAACGTTTTACTGAATGACCTAGAAAAGCTGATGTTGGATACCAAAAGCAGTCAGTCTCTAACTTTTTTTTTTTTTTTTTTTTTGAGACAGGTTTCTCTATATAGCCCTGGCTGTCCTGGAACTTACTTTGTAGACCAGGCTGGCCTCGAACTCAGAAATCCACCTGCCTCTGCCTCCCAAGTGCTGGGATTAAAGGCGTGTGCCACCACGCCCGGCCCAGTCTCTAACTTTTGGATATCATGAGGGATATCCAAAATGGAGCCCCAGCCCCAACCCCAACACTAACCTTTGGAATGATGCATAAGACTGTGTATATTCAGTTGAAACAATCTGTTAAATTTTTCTGTTTTGGGATAATAGCAGCCCTATGGCGACTGCAAAACATCACAGAGAGTTGGAGCTAGAGTGGGTGGCTGTGGCTGTAGAGCTCAGGAGGATGGTGAGTTGGCCACAACTCCCTGGGCTACACAGTAAGACTCTGTCAGAGACAGGGGAGGAGAAGAGGAGGGATGAAGGCGGGGAGAGACAGGGAGAGACAGAGAGAAACAGAGAGGAAGGAAGGAAGAAGGGAGGGGAGAAGGGAAAATAAAACAATACAGAGCTCACTCATGCAAACAGGCTCCACCAGTTTTCACACCAATATCCCTATGCCTGTCTCTGTGTCTGTGCATCTAGCTGTGTCTGTGTCTCTGTCTGTCTCATGCCTAGGTCTGTGTGTTTGTGTCTGCGTGTGTCTGTGTGCTTTGTGTCTGTCTATCTGTCAGGATATATGTGATGTCACCGTGTAGAACATCTGACTGCTAGCTAACAACATCAGAGCCCTCTGCATGGTGCCTCATTTCATAGATGCAGGCAGGCAACTTCCTCTGTTCCCCTCCCTCAGGGCAGGCTGCCAGGATGTTGTTCCTCCGTATCTCTGGTGCTATCATCTCTGTACAAACACATTGATGGGGCAGCTCCTGGGCTCGGCATTTTTCCGCAGTTCGAGTTCTGCCAGCACATAGGTGCTTGAGCGCTCGCTCATGCTGTGGTTTATTCTGTGTTGTTGCTGTGGCCTTCGTGTTGCAGAAGCTCCTCTGCCGTCCAGCCTCCTTGAAAGAGTGCTTGCTTGGGTCCTTTCAGAATGGAGCTATTGCACACAAAACTGCTATGAGCATCCACCGTCCACTTGTGTTTGAACGTCGTTTTCATACCTCTGGGTAACTGAAGCTAATGGTGACCTGTTTAATTTTATAGAAATGGGCATCTCAGTCCCAGGATGCTGTGACAATCTCCATTCCACTCAGTGCTGTCTCAGAGAACGCATCTCACACATATTCAGGATTGTCACTGGTTTGGGGCTTTGTTTGCTATTCTGACATACAAATGGGACAGTCCATGGTGGTTTTGACGGTGTCAGTGGCCAAGTGTATGTATGCATCTGCCACCCACAACTCCTTCAGCAAAGGGCTACTTGTTTCTGCCCCTCACGTTTGAATCAGATGGGTTGTTTCTATTACTGTTTCCTCTGGCTTGTTCTTCACTCTGGAGAAACCTGACTTCTGGCTCCTTCCTGACAGTTTCACCAGCGTTTTCTCCTCCTCAACAGGGCTGCTCAGAGAGAAAGTTGTCTCTAATCATCATGAGCATTTCGGGGAATTCCTTCTCCCTTTAGTGGTTGGCAGCTTGGGGATTTTTGCTCCTTTGTTTTGTTTCTGATGTAAAGTCTTAAGGCTTACTCACCTGGCAGAGTATGGTAGCATATTCCTTGAAGCCCAGCACTTGGGATGCAGAAGCAAGGGGATAGCTGTGAATTCCAAGCCCGCCAGAGGTGCATAGTGAGACCTTGTCTCCAAAGAAACAAACAGAAAGGAAAGAGAAAACACAAGAAGCCAGAGATTCCCTACCTGTCTCAGGCCTCGAGACCCTTCTGCTTCTCTTTTTCTGTTCCGTTGACGGAGTTTAGTTTCTCCTTTCACACTTTAGCCTGTGATCCATTTTTAGTGACTTTTTGTAAAGTATGAAGTTTAAGCTCAGGCTTTTTGTTATTGTGCCTTTCGGGTTTAATGAAAGACTATTTATTGGGAAACATACCCCAGGCTGGGTAGCACATGGCTTTCATCCCAGCATTTAGGAGGCAGAGACAGGTGGATCTCTCTAAGTTATAGGCTAACCTCTTCTTCATAATCAGGTTCCAGGCTAGCCAGGGCTATGCAGTGAAGCCTTGTCTCAGAAGGAAAATAAAAGACAAACAAACAACGAAGAAACTGCTTTTGTTTCTTTATCTTGTCTTTGCCTAGACTCTTGAGTGCTATACTGAATAGGATTGGCAGGACTGGCCTGAGAACAGAGCATTCTGTTTCCTTTGATTCATTATTTGTATAAACAGAAAGTGTCTACCCCTCTGTTGTGTACATCCTTATGGCTTACGTAGGGTGAGGCTCCTTGGTGTCCACACTGCATAGCAGCCCTGCAAGTGTGTGGTCCCCCTTTGGGGGTGTCAAGGGACAGTTTATCCTTTCAAAGTTGGGGAGATGAAGCCTATCTAGAGACTTTCCTAAGGGATTTGTTTCCCAGCTGCTTTTCTGACCTGGAAACCTTAAGGTCGAGAAGTCAACACACACACACACACACACACACACACACACACACACACACACACACACACAAACTTGGTTCATCTTCCCTCCATATCAGGGGCCATATTGTCATTCTCAACTCTGAGCATAGCCCCTGTGTGAGCATCCCTGTCTTCTGGTGAAGAAGGGACCAGCCTGTCCACATTGTGTTTTTTTCTTTGGGTTGTCTATAACCTGCACACCTTTCGCTGAAAATTCTTATTAAGTGCATTGCCCTCAGCTTTGTCCCTGGCACATTCTTCCACAGTCCTAGAGACTGGGTCAGGAATGCAGTCTTCAAACCTCTGGACTAACTCAAAAAAGGAAACGTACAGACATGGTCCATGCGTCTAGCTCTGTTCAGCTGGGCTCAATGATTCCATGTGCACACAAGCATGTCTCAGTGTCATTAAGACACCCTCTGTGTATCCCTATCAAGTGGAATGCTTGTAGATGTGTTGATGGAGAGATTGCTAAAGTTTTATGCTAACACCGTATTTGTATTTCTGACATTCATTTCTGATTCTCTACCCATACTTGGTCATATTTCCTACCCATATGCTGCTGCTTTATCTCCTGAGGCATACTGTGGGTAATCACATCCCTTGATTCTTCATATGCTTGAGGTCTAAGTAAAGTTGCTAGGTAAAATTACAGAGATACACTGAGGGTTTCGAACTGTACAGCAAAGGCACAGGTCAGCTATCTTCTGGACAGCAGAGACAGTGTAGTGATCTCAGGCTGCATTGAGGGAAAGTAGATGGAGTTCTTACCTTCGAGTGATTGTGGTTTTCTTAAGAAACTTAGAAGCTCATGAGTAAGTTTCCCAACGTAAAGTACCTGCTGACCTCCCTGCAGTGTGTTCAGGCCAACCCCCACAGGCCTTCTGAAGCAGAAGGGCTGCACTGGCTTCTCAGGGGCCGAGGCTGTTGGCTCAGCTACAGGACCAGCCCTCAGCAGACACCAACTGATGATAAACTGTAGGTGCCTGCCCTCTCCTCTCCATTTACTCTCCAGGTCTGTTAGCTTCCCAGAGTCCCTTGGTGAGCGTCCTCCAGCTCAGGCTAAGACTCCTAGTTCATTCCTGGCAGAGCTGTGGTGGCTTCGCTTCTCTGCTGCATTTGAACTGTGGCTGGCATGGGATGTAGCTCGGTTGGTATAGTGTTTGCCTTAAATACATGAGGTTCCATCCTCAGTACCGCAGGGATTGTATGGTGCTACAGGGCTGTATCCCAGACCTCAGAGATGGAGGCAGGAGGATTAGAAGTTCAAGACCATACTCGGCAACTGGTAACATCAAGGCCAGCCCTGTGTACAAGATACATTTGTCCCCCAAAGGGAGAGAAATTCAACCATCTCCCTGTGTTCTACACACACACCATTTTGGAATAGCCAATGTATGTTATTCTCTGCTCCATGTACCACAACAGATCCCTGGTGTGTGCTGCATAAGCAAGTGGTTTTGCTACATCTGATCTCACCCTACCTCGAATGCCCATAAAATGCCTGAGTATACAGAAATCAGGTGTCTAAACCTGCTTTCTGCCTCTAGAAGCCAGATAAAGGGTTGGGGCATGGTTTAAAGTGTTGCTTTAAAAGACTAGGCCCATTAAATCAATGATTAAAAAATTCACAGTGGAGGGGAAAAAATGATTCTCACATATTTTGGGAGCTAGATTTCCTTTTGTTATTGTTGTACAGTTGTCTTTGGTTTTGTGTTGTTGTTGTTATTTTGTGTTGTTGTTGTTTTGTTTTGTTTTGTATTGTTTTTGAGATTGGCTCTCATGTAGTCTAGGTTGACCTCAAATCTATTTCAGAGGAACAGGGGATGGTCTTGACCTTCTGATTCTCTTACCTCCAACTCTCAAGTGCTGGGATTACAGGGATGTGTAACCATTCTCTTGTGTGCATGTTTGCGTGTGTGTATGTTTGCATGTGTGTATGTGTGTGGTGGGTAGAAACAGCATGTGTGTAGAAGTAGGGGTGTACATGCATTGTGTATGGGAGGGAAAGGTATGGGGGAGGTTCTTGGGGTGCCTGTTTGAGGGATGAGGGACAGTACTGCCAGTTGTTTTTATTTAGAGGTCTGATGACATAATAGCCTTGGGGTGTCCTGAAGTATAGTGTGAATACTAGCTGAAAATGGAATACGCACCATATTTCAGAAACAGGCCTGATGCATGTACCCCAGCATATGTCGCTGTACATGGCGGTGTTTGAAGCACTGAGCTCTAAAGGGGAGATGGTGGGTTCTAATTACATTATCATCTTCATGTGTCCAGACCTATTGCTGCAGAGAGAAGGATTTAAAGCAGATGCTAAAAGCCAGGCCTGTTTGCTTGCAAACTGCTTGTTGGGAGCTGTTATAGATGGGAAGGTAGAACACAGAAATGCAGAGATCATGATAAGGCCTGGGAGCAAATAAGCAGATTAGATAGATAAAGGAATGGCAGACAGAAAGACAGACAGACAATAGATAGATAGGTGATAGATGATAGATGATAGATAGATAGATAGATAGATAGATAGATAGATAGATAGATAGATATAATTCATACATACATTCATATCAGAGCAGACAGGTGGCAGAGAGATGGATAGGTAGGTAGAAATAGATGATTGATAGATAGGTAATATAAAGAAAGAATGAATAATAGAATATAGATAATAGATAGATTAATAGATAATAGATAGATAGATAGATAGATAGATAGATAGATAGATAGATAGATAATGCACACACACACACACACACACACACACACACACACACACACATCCCACTGAGCCCCAGTCTTCAGGACTTCATTGACTGATCCTCCCCACACAGGTAGAGTTTGTTAGACTCAGACTTCATTCTACATTCAGAGGTTTACCTCTGACCTCTTTCTATTTCTATTGAACTAACTTAAGTACTGGGCGGTCGGGGCAGCTGCTCTGAAGCCTGAGCAGAGGCCCTCAAGCTCCAGCATCAGCTCAGCCTTCTCTGGAGAATAATATTCCCGGTCACGGCCTCTGGAGTCTTCCGCAGGCCGCTGATGTGAGGCGTTCAGAGATTAATTACACCATTTACTAACACAGAGCTCCTGAACTCAAATGGGGGTCACCGCCAGATAAGCCCAAGGAAAACCCAAAGTCCCTAAAAGTCCTGCAGTGATCCCGGCTTCCAGAACAGCAAGACCTGGCCACTTCTTCTATGATAAGGTGGTGGAGAATTCATAGAACTGACTTAAACTCTGCTAAGAGTGAAAAACAGACTGTAGTCAAACTGCACACTGAATCGTCAGAAGCCGTAGCTTCCTGGTCGAGGCAGATCCGGAGACTCGGAATATGAAGGTGGACAGAGAACAAGTGTGAGGAGGAACCCAGCAATGTCTGCAGGCTTCGAGAAAGAAAACAGCACCCATCTGAGGTCTCTGCACCGTGGCAGCTACAGGCTTCACCTTGTCCACTATCACACTCTGTCCCTTTTGAAATTGATCATGTGTCTTCAGTCCCCTGGTGTCAAAGCTGGTCACGGCTGCGCCAGACACTCTGTGGACTGACCCAGTTTTTGATGCTTCTGCCTTAGCAAGGTCTGGCTGGAGTCTTAGGAGAGTGTGCTCCCCACACTAGGCTGAGAAGGGAATAATTCATTCACAGATGCATCCTTCCCCCACAGCTCTGAGTGAATTAACATATGTTGACTGAGACATTGGGAGCGCAGATGCAGTAAAGGCAAGTGATCCTTTTTGAAAGGCATTGTCCCACCTTTGGTGACTGGAGGTCTCCTCACAGCCCTGTACATAGGGGTCTAAGCCTGACCCTGACAATGGCAACCCATTAGCACATCTGAGGTGCCAGCCAGCTGCTCCTTCCCTCCTCCTCTGCCTCACTGGGTTCTGGCATGGAAGGTGTGAGTCCAATAAAAGGGAGGGCAGGTCTGTCTGCCTTCTCTCTTTTGTACTGGCACCTACCTCTGCTGCAAGTCTTGTTTCCTGTGGGTGCTCTCCTAGGAACAGAGTGTGCTGAGGTGCCCCTGCTAGGACAGAGGTTCCTGCTCCAGATGAGTCGGCAGTCCTCTGCTTCTGCTCTCTGCCCTACTGTGTAAGGGTGCATGGATCGCACTGCCCCTGTAGTTCCTGGTCCTCATGGCACTTGACCCTGATCCTCACAGTACCCCGACTCTGGTCCTCCTCCTACCAAACCCTGGTTCTCACAGTACTCAGACTATGGTCTTCACACTGTCCAGTTGTTGGCCTACCCCTCTTGTTTACATACTGTTTAGGTCTAATGCCATGCTACAACTCAAGGGGTAGTTTGACACCCATGAAACATGTAGACATTTCCTTCTTCCCCACACCCTCCCCACCCCGTGTGTGTGTGTGTGTGTGTGTGTGTGTGTGTGTGTGTGTGTGTGTAAGAGAAAGTAACTTTAGAATTTCATTTGCACTTCTTTTCATTCACTGGATGAAGCACCGACTATATACTATCACAATTCACGTTGCTGAGGACACCTCAGTGAGTAAAGCTAGGACCCACTTTGCTGTCTTCCCAATGAGGTCACAAGAGAGCAAAGGCCTTGGGTATTATCATAGAGCAGTAGCACTCGGGGCTGGCTCGTTAACACTTGAGGCTGGATGTTTGCAGGGACCTGTGGTGGTAGAATCTGGCTTGGAGAACTTGCTGAGTCTTTCAGAACATCCAAAGTCGAACGAAGCAAGTCTCGAGGCTTCCTGGGTTGCCTGGGTCTTCCCTGCCCTCCATTATGGGATGGGCTGAGCTCCGGGGCAGCAGGCATGGGCGTGTTCTCTCTGCTGGCGCTTTACCTCCCTGCTTTCTTGGCTGCCTCTGGCCCTGATCACTTGGCAGACACTGTGACATTGACTGCCGTTGTCTCTCACCTTGGACTTGGTTTCCAGCATCGTGGTGAATCCAGTGTCAGCAGCTGACACCGAGCAGACAACTTTGCTGACACCTCCTCAGGAGATGCTGTGCTTCTAAAGATACCCCTGTCCCTGGAGCACTCGAATCAAGTTCACACCTAACCCTACAGAAATCAGAGCACAGCGCGTAGGTGATGGGAGCTGAGCCTTCCAAACCCTGCCTCTGAGTCCTGGGAAGAAAAAGAAAACTGGACCACACTCAGAGAGACCTGGGGACCGCCAGTGACAGGAACAGGCAGCATTCAGGCATCTTGCTCCAAGGCCATTTCCTCTTGTTCCATCACATACCCCTTTAAAACTGCTTTTAAAACACACACTGCCTTTAAACATACTGCCTTTAAACATGCTGCCTTTAAAACACACACACATACACACACACACACACAGAGAGAGAGAGAGAGAGAGAGAGAGAGAGACCACTTGGATTTTACAACCGAGATCAAAAAACCATATACAGATTTTGTAATCTGGAGAGAGGCATGATCAGAGTTTACCAGGCAAGAGACAGAACTGACATTCACCCTACCGAGATGTTTGCATTTCTTACATACATAGCAATTTCTGTTGCGAGGCAATGCTAGCCATCTTGATTTCATTAGATCAATAAGGTCATAGAACCTCAGTCTCCTGACGCTCTCGGGTCTTCAAAAGGACCCTCACCTTTTTAGACCCAAAAGCATTATCTAAACCTCAGGTGGCATGCAGAAAACGCTTGAAGCCCAGTCTCATGGGACAAGCTTCTCAGACCCCTGCTGCGCCCAGTGAGAGGTAGACTCTGCTTTTTCATAACACTCCCCCGCCTTGCTAATTATTCAGTTAAACCCATTTTTCAATAACTATTTGAAAAGGTATCTGATTTCATGGTGCATTCTTAGAATGTTTCCTTATGGGGCTAAAAAGATGACTCAGCAGTTAAAAGCACTGACTGTTCTTCCAGAGAACCAGGGTTCAATTCCCAGCCCCCACGAGGTGCCTTATAACTCCAGTCCTGGGGAATTCAACATCTCTTCTGTATTCCCCTGGCACCAGGCACTCACATAGGACACAAACATACAACTAAGCACTCATGCACATGGAATTGATTTTAAAAGAACAAAAAAAAACCTATTTGCTTATCTGTTGACATCTTGTGATAATCCCCCCCCCAAAGGAATGCAGAAGATTGTCGGTCATGTTACAATTAGGTGTGGAACGCAGGCGGAAACGACTCCTCTGACTTGCTGTCTCCTTTTCTTAGTCTAAGACTGGCATCCATCCAGACACCAAGTCATCTGGTCAGTCTGTGCACTTGAACAAAATCTCTGAAGGCAGCGTTCTGCACAGGAGTCAGGAGTAGGGCCCAAGTGGGCCACAGGACACTCTGCCCAGCTCTGCCTGCGACTGCTTTGTGGACTTCTGCCACTCAGTGTTACCAAACCTCACACATGTCCATGCCTAAAGCATAAAGGTTACATAAGAAAGAACCTTCTAGAAGTTCAGGTAATCTAGCACATGGTAAGTGAGGCCAAGGTGGGGTCCACCCAGAGTCCTCTGCATGGTGTCTCACTGTCCTCACTGTTCCTTTAAAGGCCATTGCCACTTGCAGTATTCTGTTGGCTGGTGTGTAGTGTGTGTGTGTGTGTGGGGGGGGGCGGGACAGAGGTCATTGAATGTGTTTCTCCATCTCTGTCTTCTCGTGTTTGGAGAAAGAGTCCCTCAGGACTGGCTAGCAGGCAAGCACCAGGGAACACTCTCATCTTTGCCTACCCAGCGTCGGGATTGCAGGTTTGCAGCACCACGCCTAGCTTTTTCAGTGGCTTCTGGGGCTCCACACTCAGACTCTCATGCTTGTGCAGTAAGCCCTTTTCCCACTGAGCTGTCTCCCCAGCCTGCTCTCAGACGTCTTTGTCATTCTGTCATGTCTTAGGAAGACTAACTCACTAATAAATTGCATGCCTTTGTGAAAAGGAAGGGCTCTTAGGAGACGGGCTAAGCCATCTCTCAGAGGTCCCCATGGGTTGACGGCTTCTTATTGCATTCCTTTGCCTGATTATGATTTGAAAGACTCTGGAAAGTTCCAGAGAGTCCTAGAAGGAAGGCTAGCTGTGCTTGTAAGAACACGGCACCCAACAGGAGTTGGGCTCCAGGCCAGGTCTCCCATGAGACTCTGGTGACGTCACAGCACGACATAGACCAACAACTCTGGGATGCTATCATCTTGGTGCAGAGAAGGCAAGTTTGTGTTCATCACGGCTCAAACTCTAGGTCACTTGAGGTCACCTGCAAACTGTGACCAGTGCATGAGCCAGCATATGGCTCCCTTCATAAGTCATGCTAAGCCCCTGGTAGGCACACTGGGGAGGCTGAGCTGGAAGAGGGCAAATACCACAGACAAGCATAGCTCTGTCGGTTGTCACTGGTACTCCATGCCCAGGGTGTGTGTGTGGCTTCTGTAATTAGCATGATGTGCTTCAGTCATTGCCAGACTTATCATAGCGATGGTGTGACTACCCACCGTGTGGGGAGGGAGATGCCCGAAGATAAAGGTGGGGCTGGCACAGAAGGGAGATCCCAAACCAGGGCCTCATTCATGTCTTTGTGCCTACATTCATTACCAGCACTCCATGGCACCACCAGGAAATGGAGTGTGTCGCCTGAGCCTCTACAGATAAGGAGAAACAGGCGCCAAGTCCCCAGAGCACATCAGGGAAGGTGGGACCCAAAGGGCGCTGCCCTAGCATGTCTGTTCCTAGAGCCTCTGGTGTTTCCTCTCCAGTACCATCCCAACCGGGGTGGGGAGGCTGTGCAGCACATGCTTGGGATACAAAGCATACCTGTGACCCAACCTCACGGAAGCCAGCGGGGTGGGACATTGCTTCCTCATGACCAGTTCAGACAAACATGACTTAGGAACCAGCAGCGATGGCAGGGGAAGGGTGCATAACTGCAGATACCTCCCTTGGTGAGTCGTCCTTCCGAGGAGTCAGGCCCCCAGGGGTGTGCTGCCCCAGCCTGTCTGGTCTCACAGACCCAGCAGCTTCCTGGTGACCCTGTTATTTTCTCCTGGAGAGCTCCATATCTTCCCATAAAAGCTGCCGAGTTGAGCGTCCTTTCTAACCTCGTAGACTGACAGGTACAGAAATCTCAAGCTGGAGTCTGCGGAGGTGGCTCAGGAAGCGAAGCGTGTGCTTGCCTCCCAATCATAAAAGCCTGAGTTCTGTCTCCAAAGCCCATCGGTATGTGGTGTGCACTTGTGATCCCAGCACTGAGGAGGTGCGGACAGGCAGATCCTTAGGGATCACTGAAGAGTCAGACCAGTCTAATCCCTGAGGCCGAGATCCTAGGGAGAGACCCGGTCTCCAAAACCAAGGTGGAGAGTGCCTGAAGCATGGTGTCGGAAAGTGACCTCTGACCCCCACACACAGATGCATGAATATGCACACATGTGCTTGTACATTTACACACACTTCTGCCTGTGCATGTGTGCACATATACACATAGCCCTTTAGCTGACCCAGCCTGAGCTGGAGGGAACTGCTGTGCAGTCAGTCTCTAATGAGCTCCATACTGAGAAGGATGTCCTGAGAGCTAGCTGGCAGCCTCAGGACCAGAAGTCTGCTGATTCAGTCTGGTGATAGTTTGCCAGAATCAGCTAATGCTCTGAAGTGATAAACTCAAGGGATGAAAGGGAATCAGGTTTCCACAGATTCCATTTTCCTGCAGTTCTGGAACATTCCTCTAAAGTGAATTTCAATAACCTTCAGACAGTGCTCTGTGCTGTAGACATGCTTAGAGCTAACAAGTCTCAAAATGACAGGCTTGCAATCAGGCAGATGAATGTGTCCGGAAGAAGAGACCCAGAAAAGACGCCATTACTGAGACATATCCTCAGCTGGGAGGATGTAGGCAGAGGATGGAAGAGAGCCATATAGGAAGCAGCTTGGGCCCATGTGCACACACACACACAAACACACACACACACACACACACACACACACACACACACACACACACAGACAGACAGACAGACAGACAGACTCTGAGTCTCCACAGGACAGAGGGGGAAAGCTAGAACCAGCCAGAGAGGCAGGGAGGGGACCTGCCCTGTCTGTTGTTTCCCAGTAATAAGCAGTGTCACATTCTGCTGTGGAGGAGACCCGTCCAAAGAGCCAGAGGCAGACTAGGTAAGGAGGAAGACTCAGGGAGAGAGGAGCCAATTGTTCCCAACAAGGTGGAAGTGTTGGGACAGGAATACAAGGCCACTTATCCCTGACTCTCACACAACTGAGGTGTGGTGTGTGTGCCTGACTGGACCAGGATGTTCATGAGCCAACAGCCAGCTGCTACTTCTTGGTTAAGGTCAGTTTACCTTCTGAAGTTCCCCATCCTGCAGCTGTGAACCAGTCCAGTGTGTGTGTGTGTGTGTGTGTGTGTGTGTGTGTGTGTGTGTGTGTGAATGTGTGTTTGTGTGCGTGCATACGCCATGTGTGTACGTGTGGGTATAGTATACCTGTGAGTATATGTCCATGTGTTCTTGAGTGTATATAAATTAGATCTGTATATGTCTGTGTGTATACGTATGAATTCATAACTTTGTGTGTGTATATGTGAGTATGTACCTGTGTATATGTGCATGTATGTATGAGTGTATGTCTATGTATATGAGCGTCCATATGTGTGACTTATGCCTTGTGTGTGCATGCCTGCATACATGTGCTGTTTAGCTGCCGTTTTGGTGACGCTGTTTGCTAGCTGTTTCTGAGCTCTAAGCACAGGCTGTTACAAGAATGTTGGCAACGGAGCAATGATTTCATGCATGCTGACAAAAGAGAGTGAGGCAGAGGAGAGGGATGAGACACAGAAAGAGAGGCAAAGACAGAGCAAGACGGGCTCAGAGAAGACACCAAGGACTAAGTCTGGCCACTCGGCGTCTGTCCCCTTGGGATCTTTATATCATGCATGCTGGGTTTCTTCCTTGTCTTTCCTTAAAAGTCAAGGACGCAGAGTCACCCACTGCTCCCATGTGAGGCTATCTGTGTCCACATTGTGGGTGGGGTTTATTTCATCTGCAGGAGAACCCAGCATGTTAAATGAGGCACCTGAGAAACTACCCCATTTAGTCCAGGTCATAATGTCAGTCTGGGGTTCTTAGCGGGGAATAGGAGTCTCTGTAAAAGGCCAGGGGTCTGCTGAACCTGGTACACAGGAAGAGTTCTTGCTGCGGAGTCTAGCAGGAAACCTCCTGTCCTGCGAAGTGAAGATGCTAGACTTGTGAAGTGTTCCCTCTTCAACTCACACTCCCTTAGTCACTCCTGGGACATCCATCTCCATTTTCAACTAAACTCTACCCAGGTTCTTGTTTGGTTTGGTTTGGTTTGGTTTGGTTTGGTTTGGTTTGGTTTGGTTTGGTTTGTTTGTATCTGTTTTTGTTTTTGTTTTTGTTGTTGTTTTTGTTTTGTTTTGTTTTGTGGGGTATTTTTTTTCAAAACAGGGTTTCTCTGTGTAGCCCTAGCTGTCCTGGAAGTCACTCTGTAGACCAGGCTGGCTTCGAACTCAAAAATCCTCCTGCCTCTGCCTCCCAAGTGCTGGGATTAAAGGCGTGAGCCACCACTGCCCGGCCAGGTTTTCTTTAAGAAGCCTTCTGACCCATGCAGTCTACACTATCCTTTCCTTCAGCGGAATTCTTCCAGATCAGGTGTCTGTCTTCTCCCACACACTACAGCATTCCCATGCGCCATTCCCATGCGCATCACAGTTCCATCACTGATGTTAAAAAGAAAAAAGAAAAAAAAAGAAAAAACGGTCTCTAAGAACATATGGTCTAGGGATAGAAAGCAGGGCCACTGGGCAATGCAGATACCTAAATCTACAAAGACTGGCAACTGTGAATGGCTAGTGATAAAATTCATGGGCTGGCTGTTGAGAATAAGGTTTCAAGGACTTGAAAAGGCAGAGAAGGGAACCCCTCTAGAGGGATTTTAAGTTTTTGCCAATGTTTGTTCCCCCCTTTCCTCAGTCACAGTTACTGGGATCGTTTTTAGAAAAATCTGTCTCAATGGGCAGGCTTTGGGATTGAGTATCCTGTGCGTGTTACAGTCTACAAATACGGAAAGACTTGTTTACTTGGTGACTCATTGAGGCACAGAACAAATGCTTCATAAGTGTTTGCTGAAAGCAGAAAGCCCCTTGCCAGGACATGATCACATGAAACTGCAAGGCATCCTGGGAAATGATCTGCACTTGGGCTGCTGTGTTGGCAGATAACCACAGGTGTGATTCTCTGTCTTAAAGAATTAGGAAAAGGTGGGGGCTGGGAGAAGGTCCTCTCCATGTACATATTGCAAAATCTATTATTCTCTCTCTCTCTCTCTCTCTCTCTCTCTCTCTCTCTTCCTACCCCTCCCTCTCTCCCCTCTCTCTCTCCTCTCTTTCTCCTTCCTTCTCTCCCTCCACCCTCTCTCTCTCCATATATATAGTATTTATTTTTGTACAGGTATGTATGTATGTATATGTGTATATGTATATGTGTGTGCATGCATGTTCACATGTGGCAATCAGAGGACAGCTTTCAGGAACTAGCTCTCTTCTTCTACGATGTGGATCCTGGGGGTGGGACTCAGATGGCCCAGCTTGGTGGCCAGTGCCTTTTATCCACTGAGCTATCTTGATGGCCCCAGGATCTCTTCTGTCAAAACACTCACAAGACTAGCTTTCTTGGGAATCCTAAGAGTGCTATTTTATATCACACATGGAGAAACTCCTTTCTGTAGAGCCGGACTGAAAATCTGTGTGCATTGCAACTCTGCAGCTTGACCACAGCAGAGAGAGAGAGAGAGAGAGAGAGAGAGAGAGAGAGAGAGAGAGAGGAAATCAAGGAAGGTAAGGGCTTGGGCCAGGCAGATTCAGGCATTTCAGATGCATGAGTCATGGATTGTTGACCCTTTATCTGCATGAAGAAAGGTGGATTCCTCAGGAACTTAGCTTAAATGAGGTAAAAAACGATCTGATGAGTTAGACCTGCCATCCGTCTTCCTTTATACACCCTCACCACAACACCATCAGCGATGCACAAAACCCTCAAAAGTCACCTCCAAGTTTTGAGCCTGACATAAATAGAAAGACCATCACTCCCTCACTCTCCTGAGCGTCACTTCCTGAACCGTGCACTGGGAAGGGGCTGGCAGGGCTACTGCTGTAAAGTTTCTCAGTTTCAAAGGTTTACGGAAACGTGAGGGATAGAGCATATTGTGGCAAAAAATAATCCCCGTAGCTCCATGGAAACGCCTATTTTGGGACGGCTTCCTTGAACATGAACTCAGAAAAAAAGAAAAACAGATTTTGCAATCAACAGTGTCATTAAATGAGAGAGAGAGAGAGAGAGAGAGAGAGAGAGAGAGCCAAAAGCACTTGAAATCTGTGAAATAGTACAGCTGCCATTTATGTCCAGTGACGCACAAGACACTTATCTCCTTCAGCATGTTCAAGTATAGCTTACAAACGCTAAGCCACAAGCGCTGATAAGCAGTGGACACAGCAGTGCACATGAGCAGCTCCTGGCCATTGTGTATTTGACATCTGGACAGCAACTGTGGTCACTCTCACCGGAGCAGCTTCTGGGAGGAAGGGAAGGTGGAGTGGATGCCAGCCAGTCTGCTGCCTCTCAACTACTACTGTCTCTCATGAATATGCCTCAGTGAGGTTTGTATAGAGTCTGCTTTGCCGCTATGATTCTGTTAGTCTCAGAGCTTTGAAGAGAAAGAACACAAACCCAAATCATGGCCAAACTAATTAAGGCAGGCAATTAATTAAAGCAAGTTTGTTTATTCATGTATACAGGCTATCTCGCTCTAAAGGCAGGGCTCAAGATATCAACATTGGAAATGAGTAAGATAAGAGGTTTTATAGTTCATGAGTACAGGGCTTCAAGTGGGATATTTGGCAGGTAAATAGGTGGGGTTACAGGAGCAGAGCAAGTTGGTTATAACAAGGTGGCCATAACAAGGTAGTCATAAGAACCTTTGGAAACAAGGACATAACTGTATCCTGGAACAGGCAATACAGAACCATTTGTAGTTAAGGTTACAAGTGGGGTATAGCCCAATCCTTAAGAAACAGAGATTTACTCATTAACAGGAATGAACCTAGCTTTCCTTTACTATATATATGATGGCTTTTAAGCCTAAGATGGAGGCAGGCTGGTTATCAATTGCACACAGAGTTATTTCAGAAACACCCTATGCACGTTGTGTAATACCCCAAGGTCCCTTGAAAGTTAGACAGTTGTTCTTGCTTTATCTCTTTCCCTACCTCCCCACCCACGGCTCTCAGTGGGTCTCCCCCCCTGCCCTTTCCTTCACTTGGCTGTGGAGTTTGCGTCTCGGCTAATGGTGTTACGTAATGCCAGGGCTTCTCAGTGCATGGGCATTTGGCCTTCCCTTGGCCTTGGCAGTTTGAGTGGAGGCTCTTGCAGCTGGAAAGTCATGTCTCAACCTCAGCAATATGTTAAAAGTAGAGAGGAGATGGTGTCTCGTCAGCTGTTTACTGTTCTTCCCAGGAGGCGAGGCCTGAGCACTAGGAAAAGATCTACCCTCAAACATCCTTACCGTGACCCCAGCCTGACACCCCTACAGCTAGCTCCTAGGTTTCCTGGTCACCCCAAGGCAGGATGAGAACTTGGATCACTTCAACAGCATAAGAAATTAATAATAAAGTTAATATCAAGTTTATGTGATCTTATAGATGAAACCTAATCTTCTGATATTAAATGTATTCTCAATTGTACTATTTACAATTTATAAATTCCCAATATTACATACATGTCTTTACTAATAATGACATTATCGACACTGGTATTTTGCCTTCAACCATAATGACATATCATCTTAAACTTCCTTTTAATGTTTAGTTTTGTTCTTAGATCTATTAATGTTTTCTCTTTGATTTATTATATTTCATTTTAAGAGGAAGCCAGAAATTAAACTTTATTCTCTTAACCAATTAAGAATGCAAAACCGGGGCTGCCAAGATGTCTCAGTGGTTAAGAGCACTGACTGTTCTTCCGAAGGTCCTGAGTTCAAATCCCAGCAACCACATGGTGGCTCACAACCATCCGTAATAAAATCTGATGCACTATTCTGGAGTGTCTGAAGATAGTTACAGTGTACTTACATATAATAAATAAATAAATCTTTAAAAAAATGCAAAACCAACGTTCATGAAAATTGTAATTGGATTCACAAAATTATAGTTATTTAAAGATTATATGCAAATCTTAATTTTACTTAAAGTACAAAATATGATATACAAATGGCATATTCCAAATAAATTTTTTAAAATGCTAAGAAAGAAGGAAGGAAGGAAGGAAGGAAGGAAGGAAGGAAGGAAAGAAAGAAAGAAAGAAAGAAAGAAAGAAAGAAAGAAAGAAAGAAAGAAAGAAAGGCTCAAAGGAGTGGAGTCTCACTCAAGGTCACCCTCTCAAAGGCTCCATGTGGACAAAGCCGCACTTGTCCTGTTTGCCCTTCAGAAAGTCCTAGCCTCTTTCAAAACACAGGTGGGAAATTACCGAGGAGCCAGGGACCTGAGTCACTGATACCTTCCTCAGATGGCCAGGGACTCCCCTCCAGCTGGCTCCTCCAGGGTAAATTTGGGGAGCACATAATTAGAAATAGATATCACAGTTAAGATTGGGTTGCCTCCTACCACATCGAGGTGACTAACTATCCCCAAGAGTGTTTCAGGCTCCACGTGGTATCGGTGACAGTCTTAGGACAGACACTATCCAAGACTGCCCAAAGTCCTGCAGGCTGAGAAGGTGACCAGTGTAGAAGAATGTCACAGTCTCATGGCATGTGGATATCTCCCTCATCCCAGTCCTCCGCTTTATCCAGAACATCTTTAGTTACCCAGGGGCAGCCTGCACAATCACCAGGGTTCCTGCAGAGTCTATGCTGCCACCGTATTTTCTCTCTTGCTCCAATTCACTGCAAAACTGAACCTAAAATAAGGCTAAATGCAGACACAGGCTGCTCTTCCCAGCAGCACTCTGTGGTAGCAGCTGGTGGTTCAAGTTCCCAGTCCCCAAGCAGGGCCTAAAGGCAGTCATGAGATTTAACAAGACTAACTGTCTGTCATCCAGGGCCAGAAAATAAAGGGCCTGCAAGCTTCTTTGTTACCACACTCTAAGCCAGGACACAGTCCCCGAGGGCTAGCCTCAGGAGGCCCTGGACACCTGTGGTCACTTTGTGTCCCTTGCCTTTCTTCTGCCTCTTCATCTGTCATACACAGAAGGCTAGTCACCAGTTTTATTTATTGTTGTTGCTATTTTAAAGGCAGGTTGTTACAATGTAGCCCTGGCTTTCCTGGAACTTCTTACTATGTAGACCTAGGCTGGCCTCAGGCTCTCAAAAGTCGGCTTCAGCCTCCCCAGTACACGGTGTCTCCTCACCATAACTAAGTTTATCTAAAAGTCTGGTTGGTGATTTTGGTATTACAGTGGTGGTTTCGTCTGGCACCCTTGGGATTTTGAAATATCGGTGGAAATTGTCACCCCGGGTATCAGCATGGAGTCTCGATACAAAGCATGTTGAAGCCTCGGCTTGTTGGGACACTTAAGCTTGAAGGGACTGGATCAACCTAGTTCCCCTTTGTCCAGAATACATTGGTGTAGGGGAAGGCGCTGATAACTAAAATCTAGTTTTCTAATTGTTTCTTGATGGGGTCAATCAAGATGGCAGAAGCTAATTGCTAGGTGAAGAGAATAAGGTGGGTTTGCCAGGTTCCAGGAGGGAGAGGAGGGGACAAGGAGAGATTTGGGGAATCAGACCAGGTTGTAGAAGGGGAGGCAGTAGCAGACATGTAACTCATCAGGGACCAATATTTTGTAACCTCTACAGGTGGCTGCAGAAGCTAAGGAGGGTGGGGCAGGATAGTTTTCGCCCAGCAGTTGTGTTATCAGGCTGGTTTTAAAATATTAAGGCTGTCTGGTGTTTTTCATCCACAGTGATAAGGGCACAACTGTAGGGCGGTCGTTAGAGGTTTGGCGGACCTGGCCATTGCTGGCACGGGCAAGGAACAAGCATGCATTTTAAATCACATGCAACACACGGGTGGCCCCACAGTTTCACCTGGGAACACGTCTTGGATGCTTGCTTTTGGAAGAAGGAAGCATCACATCTGGGCTTTAAAAAATGGCATGCAATTAGAGGTCAAAATTCAGAATGACAGGATGTGTTCCTAGACTGAAGGCTGACCGTGCACAAACCTCACACATGCTTGGGTCTGCCTATAGGAAATGGAAGGGTCATTCTTTCATAATCTTTCCCTCTCCACTTGTTTTAAGTCCCCAAGCCCTCAAACCTCCAACTCCCACTGACAGGGATGCTGCAGAAAAGTTGTGCCAGTTTAAATCAAGAAGAAGTCATTGGTAGACGAGTCATGGGTGCTGAAGTCACCTACCTAGGAAACTTTGCCTTTTCCAGACCACACACACCGAACACAGAGGTCACCCTGTGCTTCCTCAGTGGTCGTCATTGTCAGGACCTTATCTGTCATTCGCCAGACAGAGCATGGTTGCTACTTCCACTGAAGCGGCCTCACGTGAGCCCTTTAAAACCCCACTCAGACCCATCTATCTACACCCTTTTTAACCTCACAGTAGAAAGCAGGAGTGGCTTCCCCTTTGCACAGAGCTGTTGCCACCATGCACATGGGTCCTGTACCCAGAGGGGACTGCTACCCTGTGGGCAGAATCGCAGAATAAGTTCTTGGTGCTGTTTTGAGTGGTACATTGAGCAACGCTTTATCCCATAAATTGAAGTGAGTGTCTGAGGGTTCCACAGAGATGGATTGGTTAGGTGGGAGAACAGCGATGGGGAGCTGTGGGACTGTGATAGGCAGCCTATTTTGAATGGGGCATGCTCCTGTGACCCAATAGAGAAATCTACAAGGAACAGAAAGGCGAACCATGTTCCCAGAATCAGGTGCCTGTCCATAATTCTGCGACTATCAGCCACGCAATGTCCCAAGCTTCTGGCTTCTGGCGTTCTGGCTAGACTCCACCCCAACAGTTACCTGACTATAGCCAGGTATTCTCCTCCCCACAGTTACCTGGCAACAGCCTGATAGCCCAGCCCACTATAAGAGGGGCTGCTTGGCCCCTCTTCACTCTCTTTAGCCCTCACCTTTCTTACTCTCTAGCCCTCCTTTCTTTTCCTTCCCCCACTCACTCCACGTGGCCATGGCCAGCCTCTTTCTTTCTACCTTCTCTCCTTTTCTCCCTGCCTTTCTACAGCTAAAGCTCTAAAACCATAGACTGTCTCTGCTCATCAAGGCCCGCTGTGCAAGGCCCACCAAGCTTGAACCATGGGCTGGGCTTTCTCCTTACAAGCTGCATCTAATCTCATGCCAGAAGGCCATCCTGTGCTCCAGCCACGGAGTCCTGACTAAGGACTCTCGCCCGTGTGCCCCAGGGCCCCTATTCTTTTCTCAGCTTGCCTATTCAGCATCAGATGCTGGAGGCTGAGAACCTGGTACCTGGGGCTGCCCCTTGTCCACCACCTGCCATGTGCCACCCAGGGCCACATGGAAAGCATACGCGGTCCTCCCTCATCCACCAGCTCTGTGGGACTCGGGTCACTCCCCTCTTTTCCCTACACCCCCCCCAAGAGAATGGGAAGAGAATGGCTGTTTCTTAGTTACCGTCCTGTAAGACGTAGTAGTCAGAGAGCCAGACAGCTCATATCAGGATGCTTGTGCTGTGGTTTTTAAGAATTAAAGGACTTGGGGCGCTGCACTGATAAACCAAGTGGAATCTGCAGAGCTTGGGAATCTGCCCTGTGCTGGCTGGTTTTGTGTGTCGACTTGACACAAGGTAGAATCACCAGAGAGGAAGGAGCCTCCCTTGAGGAAATGTCTACTGGAGATACAGCTCTAAGGCATTTTCTCAATTAG
The DNA here is from genome assembly GCA_902729485.2 of Mus minutoides. Lineage (NCBI taxonomy): Eukaryota > Metazoa > Chordata > Mammalia > Rodentia > Muridae > Mus > Mus minutoides. Next base: position 3,260,410 of record LR749544.1, read on the forward strand.
TGATCAATGGGGGAGGGCTCAGCTCATGGTGGGTGGGACCAGCCCTGGATTTTATAAGAAAGCAGGCTGAGCAAGCCGGATGAAGTAAGCCAGTAAGCAGCATCCCTCCATGGTCTCTGCATCAGACCCTGCCTCCAGGTTCCAGCCCTGCTTGAGTTCCTGTCCTGACTTCCTCCAGGGATGAACTATGATCTGGAAGTATGAGCCAAACAAGCCCTTTCCTCCTCAACTTGCATGGTCATGGTCATGGTGTTCTGCAATAGAAACCCAATCTAGGGCATACCCTGTTCTCTCTCCCCCAAAGGTCAGACAATAGCTACCTTTAGACTGGAAGGCTGGAACCCCAGTATAGTGACTAGATATCAGTTAACCCAGGCTGTGGGGCCACTGAGAGAGAGACCTGTGCCCAGGCATCAACATCTCTTCCTTGCCCCTGCTTCTTCCTCACCTCCCCTTCCTCCTCCCCTTCCTCCTCCCCTTCCTCTTCCCCTTCCTCTTCCTCTTCCTCCTCCCCTTCCTCTTCCTCTTCCTCTTCCTCTTCCCCCATTGTTGTTGTTGCTGCTGCTGTTTTTGCTTTTAGTGGTTCAGGGTTTTCTCTTTTGCTTTTTACTTTTGAAAAGAAATCCATATGGCCCATTAACCCTGTCTGGCCTTGAACTAGCTGAATAGCTGAATAGCTGAGGGTGGCCTTGAACTGCTGATCTCCAGCCTCCACATCACAAGTGCTGAGATGACATGTGTGCCAAACGCTCATGTTTAGTCTTCTTTAGTTACGGAAGTGTTCCAGGTGTGGGGGAGATGGAAAGTCGGGTGCTGGGCTGCTCACGTCCATGAAAAGAGTGAGCTTTATAGAGCAAAATGTGCCTTTTACACAGGCCAGGCTGCGTCGTGCTCTGTTCCTACCTTAAAAGTCCAAGTGACTTGGACAACTCCTTTAGTTTACGTTTCCTGGGATTGATGGGGGGAGCAAGCTCTGGAGTGCTCACATGCTTAAATGACCCTAAAATGATTTCCTGGAAGAATCAGGTCACAGACTGAACAAGCGTCACTCTACGGAAGGATTGGTTAATAATGGCCAGAACTTGCTTTGTTGGGAATGGCTTTGGCCAAATGCCTCAGCTCTGCACACCTTTTGGAAAAGAATAGTGTGTGTTTGCTGCTAAGACTGGGGCTAGGAAATGAAAATGAGGAGGACATGCTTGTCTTTATTCAACTTTATCTTCCCTGCAAATTCTGCACCATTCCTTGAATAGTTGTATAAGAAACAGCACTGCTCTGGCCTCGGCCACCCACGATGGACAGCCTCTCCAGTGGGAGGCATGAACATCTGTCCATCACCTTCCATTTGGAAAATTATACAGAACACTTCTGACACCTCAGCTCCTCTTCCCTGCCCATGCTCCTCCCCACCCCCACTCTGTTACACTCAGATATGAGTTGGAGCTCTGGGTATCGCATCTATGTTTGATGGGGGGGGGGCTTGAGTGGGCAGACATCTTTATAGATGATCACACACTCAAAAGCTGGTCACTGAGCAGAGTTAGACAGTTGTCATTCTGTTTTCTTGATCTTTCCCTGAGAGCCCAGGAACAATATTTGTTGGCAACTTTGGATGTGTCTCTTAAACTCTCAGGGACTACTGTGGATCATGGGATTTTTTTGCTGTGGTCAAAACCCTCCAGAAGTATTAGCTTTGCATCTGCTGACACCTTCTCTTCTCTTCTAGCTCTTGACCACCCCATTGGGTCGCCATGGGAAACCACTCTGGAAAGCGAGAATTATCTGCTGAGAAGGCCAGTAAGGTAAGGCTTGGCTGAGGCCGACTCTCCAGCCCCGGGGGGCTTAGTTCAGCCAAAGTGGAAGCGTAGCCTTAACAAGAACAGTTCCTGAATGGCTGGGTTTAGGCTGGGTTCTTGCTGTTATTATTAGATATTGTTGTAATTTACTCAGGAGGATTGCCTCTCAGTGGGTAGGTACATCAAGGCCTGGGAAGCAAATGAAGAAGGAGAGGGATGGCTTGGTACACGGTGGGAGGTGGGGGAGAAAGGGAGATAGGGAAGAGGAAGAGACTCTACCTGTGATCCACTGGACTCAACCTAGACTCAGGATTCTCAGGAGAACAGAGACTGTAGGGTCCCTTTGCTCTCTTGAAAGCTTTTGTCATTCATTCAGCATTCCTTATTTGTAATAGTATTCCTAAACCTCACTATCTCCTTAACCTCTCTGTTGAAGCTCTGAACCCCATTTATAAATCAGTAACAAACTCTCGTTCTCTGAGTTAGCGGAAGGCCCTGACTTTGGGTTGAGAAGCTGAACCTGAGTCTTTGGTGTGGTCAAAGGGTAGCAAGGAGGTGGGCTGCTTCCTCTGCCTGGTACAGTCAGACCTCTGCCTGCTGAGGTCAGCTGCGGGAAATGTAGGTAGATTCCGGGTCTTTCCCCCGTGAGATTGGCAACATGTCTCCTGGTTCCTAGGCAGGGTCTTTCTCTGCCCTGTCTGTACCTCTTGGAGTCCCCAGCCGTCCACATGAAGATACTCAGCTGTGATATGCAAGGCTCCTTCCTCTACCACATGTCCCACACTTGTATGACCCAGGTTTCCCCCAGAATTCGGGTTGCTCCCTCTACCTTCAGAACCTCACTCTGCCCATGACACACAGGTTGATGACTGCCCAGCCACAGGCTGGTAGGTTATTGGTTTTTAGTTCTGTCCCTTCCCCATGCCTTCTACAGCTTGTCAGAAATCTTTGAAACATAGAGATGAGTGAATCAATCAATCAATCAATATTACAATTTAGAAACATCCCCTCCCCTCCCTTGTGCACACCAGCTTCCTCTCCTTGGTGGGTTTCTCTGCGTGGTCTTTCATGGTGGGGTCTGACCGTGATGTTACTGTTAGATCCTGGTGGGGTCTGACCAGCGATGTTACTGTTAGATCCTGGTGGGGTCTGACCAGCAATGTTACTGTTAGATTCTGAGTGTTTCCACACTCAGCATCTTCACGTGAGCCCTACGTGACCACAGAGTACTATTGCCTACATTTTTGTCCACCCCATCACTGAAGAATCATTTCGGATCATGAGGAGATACAGTCTTAATTACTTTTTAAAATTGTGATTAAAAACAATATGACCAAAGCAACTTACGGAAGCCAGGGTTCACTTGGATTAGGGTTCCAGAGGGATACGAGTCCAACATGGGGGAAGTGTAGCTGCAGGCAACAGGCATGTCAGCAGACACTGGATACTGAAAGCTCACATCTTGAACAAAAGCATGGAGCAAAGAATGAACCAGAAATGGTGTTGATCCTTTAAATTCTCAAAACCTGCCACCAGTGACATATCTCCTCCAGCAAGGCCACATCTAACCCTATCCAAACAGCACCACCAACTGGGGACCAAGTGTTCAATGCCTGTACCTTGGGGGCATGGTTCTCTTTCAAACTACCACATACTGCCCAGTAGATCAGCTTTCTGAGCCCCACCCCTACCCCACCACCACCTAACGCACAGAGGAAGAAAAACTGCTCAAATTCTTTTTCATCGATCTTGTGTCCAACATAGAACACTGTGCCTACCACTACGGACAAAAGATGATGTGTGGCCACCACACAGAAGCACTTTTCAAAAGTCTGCTGCTGTCCCTTTGCTGCGGCCTGGAGAGCAGTTATTCTAAAACAACCAACAGTGAAGCCTCTTTGACTCCTGGTGAGATTCCCTTTTCTACATCAGCCAGGAAGACAACCACACAGAACTTTCTAGCTCCTCCCTCACAAGGGGGTGAGACGCTTGGTGCTTTCCGTGGTAGGATTTCACCTGAAAGTGTGAAGCAAGGTTATCATTCAGCTTCTCAGCCACTGGTTTATAAATATGTAAATGGCTACCCAATATTGAGTGGAGTGGAGGTGACTCACTATCCTAACACAGTGAAATTAAGCGGATGATGGCTTTGTGGCTGTGGCTGTCTGTAATGCTAGACCCTGGCAGGTTTACACACTGTGAGGACCGTGCTTTGCCCAAGGCTGCCTGATTAGAATCTACTCTCACCAAAATCGAAACTGTTCACACAGTGGCCTGCTGCCATCCCGCCTCTCAGAGAGGCTGATTTGAAACCCCAGCTTCAGAAAGCCTCACCTTCTCCTTCCTGTTGTCTACACTGTAAAACAACACAATGACAGTTAGGCTTCTGGCTGTCAGAGGAAGATGGCAGCTCGCACGTGAAGCCTTTCTTGGACCACTGTTCTCTAAAAACTTTTCTTTTAAAGCTCTGATGATTTAAAAGCCACAGAGCTTTAAAACTGTAGTTTCCATATGTAAATGCTCTTCCCACTAAAGGACTGGCTTTTTGTCCCTATTGAGAGCCCAAGGGAAAGATCCTCTGTTTCAGGGCCCTGAGCTGTACTCTGGGCTGGGGAGGCCCTGCAGGGAGAATTTGACACCATTCATTATCCACCCACTCATCTGGAGCCACAAACTGGGACTGGCCCAGGGAACTGCAGGCTCCTTTCTCCCTTGAGGAATTCCCCTCCTACACTGAGGTACAGGGGCAACCTAAGGAGCCTTCCCGGTCTCTCCTTACAACTTCAGCCACACAGCTGAATGCAGACGGTCTTCTCAGTTTGTCTCTGAATGTCCACAAAACAGAGGAGACTCCCTCAATTCTGTGTCTTCAAGGCTTGAGCACCCCACCCACCACAGCAGACCCTCGGGGGCCTGGCAGATAAAGCCTGGTTAGCACTCTTCTGTTACAGGGAGGCCCTTCTTCTCTCTGACACTTCCGAGAGTTGGCTTTGTTGGTCTAGAAGCATCCCTGGTTGCAGGGCAGTGGCAGCACTCGCCTTTAATCCCGGCACTTGGAAGGCAGAGGCAGGAGGATTTTTGAGTTCGAGGCCAGCCTGGTCTACAGAGTGAATTCCAGGACAGCCAAGGGTACACAGAGAAACCCTGTCTCAAAACAAACAAACAAACAAAAAAACAAAGAAGGAGGAGGAGGAGGAGGAGGAGGAGGAGGAGAAGGAGAAGAAGAAGAAGAAGAAGAAGAAGAAGAAGAAGAAGAAGAAGAAGAAGAAGAAGAAGAAGAAGAAGAAGAAGAAGAAGAAGAAGAAGAAGAAGAAGCAGCAGCAGCAGCATCCCTGGCCTCTTCTCTCTACGCACAATGTTCAGAGGAAGACTTCTAGGAAGTGGGGGGACAGTCAAGTGTACCTTGCTGTGATATTGGCAATCCCTAGCTGTCCCTCTGCAAGGGAACCCAGGTCCTGCCAGCCAGCTAAAGAGGACGGTGCTAGAGTTCCAAAGGGGAACAGAGGCCACTAGTTGAGGGGGTGGAGGGCTGGGCTCCTGAGTCACGATGCAGTCTCATAGACTGGGTATCAGTTCCTCCAAGTACTTTTCCTACTTTCAAAGAGAGGGAAGTCCCCATCTTCTGCGGCTCCTTCTTGGTCATAAACAGCTGTCCCTCACTAATTTGCCAGATTTTTACCAATCTGTCCATTCTACGCCCAGTGTCCATCTGTGCTATCGCAATTTGAAAAATCAAGGAAGGAAATGACTTCAACTGCCCTAGGTAGTTCAGGTGATACACTCAAGTATCTGATTGATGTTTAGAGAACCACACTCATGACAGCTTCTGGGGGTGAGGAAAAAATTGCTTCCAAGAGCTAAAAGCAGCTCCTGCCAGTGATGGACGCCCTGTGCCCAGTGGTCCTGGGTGTTAAGACTCTGACCCCTTCCACTGGGGATTGCCATAGTTAGTAGAGTTCATGAAGGTTTCAAGCCACTGACTCCTTGGGAGGACGCACATGCTCAGAACGGTGGGCATTGATCTCTCCCCCCACTTAGTTTGCTCTTTGGAGCTTTTGTGATAGCCATGCCTCCCACTGATGGCCCAGCGAATGTCCAAGACCCACCAAGTGGCTTCAAATGCAGCACTGGTGCTAACGTGCACCTCTCTGCGGGAGCCAGGCCTTCTCTGGACTGGCCCGGAGGTGGCCATGCTGAAACTCAATAGATAGAGAAGCCTAACCCTCTGGGACCATTTTTATTCTCTTAGGAATTACAAGATGGGTCACAAGATGGATGTCTGGGGTCCAGCAGGCCACAGGGTGGGTCCCCTGTCAGGCTGTGTAGGCTGCATCTTTTCCATGTGTCCTCCCACGGTCCCCTCTATGTAGCTAAGAGCTGAAACTTAACTGATGGTGCCCATCTTTGAAGTGCCCATCTTCCAATAGTTATTTTCTAAGGTTCTGGAAGTTAATATTTCAGTGGGTGGATTTGGGACTAGACAATTCAGGTCTCAACATACGTACTATTTGATAAGCCCTGGTAACCACTGGGTAGTAGAGAGATTAGCAAAAAGAACACTCTAGGCCTAGCTTGGCACTTGACTTCAGCATCTGAGCCTTCACCCTGGAAGCTATCGATTCCTCCTGTTAGACAGATGCCACGGCACAGCCCATCTGTCTCATCCTGTCTCTCTCCAGAAAGACCTTTCCACAGTGCAGGCTCTACCATACAAGACACCTCAAGAACTGGCCTAACCCACAGGGGCTGCAGGCTCCTACATATTATCTTCTTGACATCCTCTGGCTAGACATGGAACTTGTAATTCCTAAGAGGCTATCTTCCTTCAGAGTCCAGATATCTACCGTGGCTTTGGATTAGTACACTCATGCATTCTTTCGTGCACCCACAGTGTCTTCTTAAACACCCAGGGAGTGCTTGGCACCACTGCACTCAGATGAAAATCTCAGTTCATGTCACCAGCTGCTTAGATGACATTGGGCTACAGCCACCTCGGGACCATGAAGTTATACTATGGTTTTTTGTTTGTTTGTTTGTTTTGTTTTTGAGACAGGGTTTCTCTGTATAGCCCTGGAACTCACTTTGTAGACCAGGCTGTCCTCAAACTCAGAAATTCACCTGCCTCTGCCTCCCGAGTGCTGGGATTAAAGGTGTGCACCACCACGCCCAGCTGAAGTTATACTCTGAATGGAAGAACAGTGGCACAGGGGTCCTCACTCCCTAATAAGGTCCAGCGAAGGTCACTGCATCCAGAGGTGTAATGGGACTGCAAGAAGGCACTGGTGCTGCTTAGCTCTTATCAAGTAGACAGGCCAGAGAATCACCTGAGGAGAAGGAACTTCAGCTGATAAATTGCCTTGATCAGATAGATCTGTGAGAGATTGTCTTGACTAATGAGTGATATGGGATGGGAAGACCCAGTCCACAGTGGGCAGCACCATCCCCTAGGCAGATGATCCTGTGCTGTATAGCAAAGCTAGGTGTACACAAACTAGTAAGCAATCTAGCAAATAGCATTTCTCCATGGTTTCTGCTTCAGTTTCTTCTTGAGTTCCTTCTCTGAATTCCATCAGTCATGGGTTGTCACCTGAAAGTCAATCTGAAACAAACTGTTTTCTCTTCCCCCTTGCAATATGGCCAGAATGTTCTATCACATCAACAGAAGGCAAACTAGGCTAGTGCTGCAGAGTGAGACCAGAGAGCAAGCCCGAAGGAGCCTTGGGCCTGAGAGAAGAGATGCAGCACCTTTGTGGATCTGAGGGTTGGGCAGAGATCAGAACTTTCTGAGGCCTGGGCCAAGAGTGTTAAAATATTGTAAAAGAAAAGAAAAGAAGAGGTTTTGATGCTCACCACAGCAACCTTTCCCACAAACCTCTTCAGAACGCTAGAGGCCTTGGAGTCTGTGTCTCAACTAACATCTCCCCCATACCAGCTTCCTAGACAGGGAGAGCCCATGTCCTTAAAGATCCTGGCTCTATAGTTCATCATGACACTGTCATAGAGGATGCTGGGAACCTGGATCCATTTTAAGGATTGCTGTTATTGAGGTGGCTAGTATCTTCACACCCTAGAATCTCCATTTTCTCAATAGTGCCAGGTAGAGGGAGTGCTTATCTCTCAGCACAAGCTGCCGAGGAGACAGCCTGAAGGGCATCCCCACAGCTTAGCCGCATCCTGGAGGGGCCTGGAGACGTGAGTACCATTGTTCCTTATAGCCTTTCCCAGACCAGCATCTTACAAAGAAGAGGGGTCACCCTGTGAAGTACAGTGGGCAGATTCATCACTAGAGACAGTCAATAGATAAAGGGGATGTGAGAAAGAGCCCATGGGCCAGGTAAGACAGCATGTGACTTAGCTCTGCCTTCAAGAGAGGAGCCCGATGCTTAGCCACACTGAGCATAATCCTCCGAAGCTGATGACACTGTTGTCAGAGCTCAGAATATTGCCCAGCTCAGCAGTTCACCAGCTTTGCTCTGTTGGTGAGGGGAAGTCACTGGAAAGTTCTGGAATAGTTCTGGCCTCTGAGTTCACTCTCAGCCTTCTTTGTGGCCTCCCTTTCCACCCACCTGAAAGACTGGGTTTCAAGCCATTCTGGAACTCACATTGGCCTTCAGACAAAGAAATTTTTGGTCCTTCCCCTGAGGTAACACCACCTTTAGCAAATAATCTGCATAATTTAATCCCTGTCACAGCCCTGCTAGCTCTCTCTCATTGAGACAGATATTAAGGAGACATTCTGAGAAATGAGACACTTAGTTTGCAAATATAGGCAGAGTTGTCAGAAGCAACACAAAGCTTTCCACTGAGATGAAAGAAACAGTGTTTCCCTCTGACAGGGAAAATCTGTTTCCATGAGAACGCTGGCACCCCAGCTGTAAGGGATGTGCGGCTGCTCCCAGGGCCTCTCTGCTTGCAGCTTCGTGCTGTTCAGAGGATGTGCTGCCAGATCTATAGCTTTTCAATAAGCTGTTCCTTCCCTCAAGCCTGCCTCTGGAATGAGAAGCGGCGAGACTCTAACCAGCTTGGCTCACCCTGCTCTGCCCAGCCTGCTCTACACACAGACACACACAGACACACACACACACACACACACACACACACACACACACACACACACACGTTCCGCTCAGGCAGAGCAGCCATGCTGTCAACAGCCCCGGGTCATGCTGGTGTCTAGGCATGCTGAATGGCCAACCAAACACTATAGCCAAGCTGTCTGGAGTCTTCCAGGAGGTGCTGTGCCTTGCCACGCCCTGTCAGGTGGCTACGGGTGACACCAGAAGACACAGTGTGAGGAGGGCGGGGGCTCTCCATCCTCAGCGCTCAGAAGACACTGGGAAAGGAGACAGAACTTGCAGGCCTCTTTCCTGCTTACACCCTCACTCTTCCTCTATCACAGAACAGAGGCAGGAAGTGCCCAGACGATGCCCACACACGCACCTGAAGACACCCACAGCATGGTGAGAAGGCTGTGCTTTGTAGACACCAGTTTCGCTGGGGAATTTTACCTTTCCATTTGACAGCAGTGTGGGGGTGGGGGTTATCCCCTGTGTGGGCAGAAGAGGGATTGAACCACTGTGTGGGCAAGGTTAGATCCATGCATGTGGAATCTCCATCTTTTAGGCAACTCACACAAACACTGTGTTTTGAGAACTCGGGCAATGTCCACTTACCACATGATGAATGAGAGCTTTGGGGCTAGAAGGCATGGGTTAGGTGACACACGTGTGGAAGTGCCAGGCAGTGCCCACAGGGCTCCTGGTAGAAACCTTCTTGGGTGTGTTAAGTCACAAATGATTTTCCTCTGTGGTGAATTCAAAGCAAAAGGCTTTTCCCACAGCTTCATGTTCAAAGAACGAGCACAGGGTGGATTCTGGTGTTCGTGGCAGGTGCTCTACCTATCTGACAGCTGGGGAACACAGACACCTTTGTAAACCAAGGGTGGCCACAGGTCTCAGCTATGAAGTGTAATTATTATCAACATGCTATGTAATTAGACAGTGTATCCAGGGCCTCCACACCTGAACTGAGAACACTCCTGCTGCTGGTTAGAAGGTTGCCGCTGGTTACAAAGCTTTCTCCAGCACAGGCAGAAGCCAACAGCCCAATCACATGGTCTAGAAACACAGCCCCCGGCTTCAATCCTCTCAGGTTCTGGACCCAACTGCAGCCATTGTCTCCAGCTGGCCGTTAGGGATCTCTGGGCCTCTTCACTATAGCCAAGCTGTCAGGAGTGTTCCAGGAGGTGCTGAGCCATGCCACGCCCTGTCAGGTGGCTATGGGTGACACCAGAAGACACAGTGTGAGGAGGGCGGGGACTCTCCGTCTTCACACTTTCTCTCTGAGCTCTCCCTGTGGACTCCATGCTCAGCAGAGTCAGGTGTGTGTCTTGGGATGACATCAAAGTCTGGAAGAGTTCTGAACTCCAGCTTGGGCCTGGAGCCTTAGAGGGTTGAAGTCTGAGAAAACCCCAGGGCACTCAGAGCCCAGGGAAGATAACATCTGTTCTTTCCACCCACCTTGTAGGATATGTCTGTCTGTCTGTCTGTCTGTCTGCTTTTGTTTAGCTGATAATGTGCTTGGTTTTGTTTGATTGGTTGGTCGGTAGGTTGATTGGTTGGTTGGTTGGTTAATTGATTGGTTGGTTGATTTGTTGGTTGGTTTGGGGTCATTGAGTGGTTTTCTTTCTTTGGTTACTTGGCTCAGTAGCTGACTAGTTTTGGTTGATTGGTTGGCTAATTGGTTGGTTTTCATTAGTTTATTGGCTAATTGATATCATAAAAAGTTTATTATTATAATTATTATTGTTAGAAACTGACACAGTTTGTAAGCACCTGTCAGGGCACAGCAGTTGTTAAATATAAATGGTCTGTTTGGCACTGCGTGTTAAGTGTGAATTCCGTAGACTTAGCAGCAGTATATACAGCAGAAGCAGTGGGTATGTTCCAGTGACCTTAGTGCCTCCCCAGATCTGTACACTGGGGAGCCTTGGGGAACAGAAGACTGTAGCTGATATCCAAGAACCCAGGACCTAAAGCTCTGAGGGTTCCCCATGCTCACTGGCAGGAGCCCCGATAAGAGGTAGACACAGATGCCAGAAATACAACTGTCATCAGAGATGGAACGCCCCACCCAGACAGGGCAGGGTGTCTGATGCCTTAGGAAGCAGGGTAATGAAGGTAAAGAGCATTAAGTCTGTGAGGGACTGACGTAAAATCATTACCCATTCAAACTCAGGTTCACACCTGACTGACAGCAGGGCTGCAAGAGAGACAGAGCAACCACCCATTTAGACCTCTTGGTGACTTCCCACAGAGTACAACCACATCAGTTCAGGAGGGTGTGTGGGTCTTGGCCTTCTGTCCTGGCTACATATGCACTGCCCCCTTCAAATGCCACAAGATTAGAAGGGTGTGGCAGAATGCAAGCTGTTTCCATGGCAACTGTCCTGCTCCCCTGTCCCCTTGCTTGTAAACCTCACTGAGCCACCAGTTATTGTCCCATGTCAGAAAAGCCACAGGTGACTGGACCGTTGAGGCCGTGTTTACTTCAGACTCTGAAAGTGTAGAACATGTCCTCATAAGATGGTTTCTATCCTAAGCAGCCTGCTTTGTAAAGCTTTACCCTTGGAATCAAGAGGGACTTTTTAAAAATGAATTTTATTATTTTTAAATGTGTGTGTGTGTGTGTGTGTGTGTGTGTGTGTACTCGAGAACATGAGTGCAGGTGCCACAGAGGTCAGAGGTTTTGGATCCCCTGAAGCTGGAGTCACAGGCAGTGTCTTAGTCAGGGTTTCTATTCCTGCACAAACATCATGACCAAGAAGCAAGTTGGGGAGGAAAGGGTTTATTTGGCTTACACTTCCATACTGCTGTTCATCACCAAAGGAAGTCAGGACTGGAACTTAAGCAGGAGCTGATGCAGAAGCCATGGAGGGATGTTCTGTACTGGCTTGCTTCCCTTGGCTTGCTCAGCCTGCTCTCTTATAGAACCCAAGACTGCCAGCCCAGAGATGGTCCCACCCACAAGGAGCCCTTGATCACTAATTGAGAAAATGCCCCACAGCTAGATCTCATGGAGGCATTTCCCCAACTGAAGCTCCTTTCTCTGTGATAACTCCAGCTGTGTCAAGTTGACACAAACCTTGCCAGTACAGGCAGTTATGAGCCACCTGATGTGGGGGCTGGGAACTGAACTTCGGTCCTCTACAAGAGCGGAGCGCACCCTCAACTTGTGAGCCATTCACTTCCCAGGCTGGCCTCAAACTTAGAAATCCGCCTGCCTCTGCCTCCCAAGTGCTGGGATTAAAGGCATGCGCCACCACGCCCGGCTAGAAGCAAGGGTTTTAATATAACTGGACACACTTGTGGAAAAGGGTCTCTGCAATGGAGGGAGTGAGAAGTCGCATGCGTTGTGGACCATGTGTGATGGTGTGAATGTCTGTGCTTATGTGTGGAGCATGTGTCTGCCTGTGTGTGTTAATGATCTGAACTGCACATGTGTGTGTGTGTGTGTGTGTGTGTGTGAGATGTGTGCTATGTGTATATGTACATGCTGTATGCATATGTGTGTATATATGTATGTTGTATGTGCATGTATATGCAAACATGAGTGCTATGTATGTATGCTCTGTGTGTGTGTGTGTGCGTGTGTGTGTGTGTGTGTGTGTGTGTGTGTGTGTGCGCACAGTTCTGCATCTGGATGGCTCAAACACTCCTCCCTATTGCAATTTGATGCCTCTGCTAATCTAAGAATCAAACTTTTAAGATGTAATCATCAGATAGTTGTGGAGAAAGTTCAAATTTATGCTTCTGCCTCTGGTACTTGGAACAGAGTCCTCATTATTTAATGTCTCCTAATTATACTCCGTAAGCCCTAAGCAACCAAACACACCTTTGTAAATAAACAAGGCCGGCCCCAACTGTGCAAACAGCCTGTGGTGATATAGGATCCTTGCCACATAGATTATTCACTTTGTACCAGTTCATAACTGTACTGAGCACATGACCGAGAACCTTACAGGTGAATGGGGGCAGGGCAAAGCCGAGTTAGGGATTGTTGAGAGGCCATTTCCTCTCTGGCAATCCCCATGAGGATGGAAAAGAGCTACTGTGAGCTCCCTCTCCCCTATCTCCTGGAGTTGAGCTCTCGTTCCCAAAGCTTCTTGTTGCTTGTTCCCTGTGCTGGGGCCCTCTGCCTATAATAAGTAGTGAAATTCCATAATATAAAATAAGTAGTGGAATTCCATAATATAAAATCCAGTGGCCTCACTCTGGGTTTTTCCCAGGGTGGAAAGAGATGACGGAGAAATGGAAGGGAGGGTCAGAGCACAGGTTAGGGCTACCAGGCGTGCCCACCCTCCCCCACCAGGAGAAGGCCGTGTCATGGATCCAGGTGGCACTTTTAGCCTTTACCACTTACTTTCATCAGCCATGACTCCGTTTGTTTTGTCTAATTACCAAAAGGCCACAGTGACCAGGAGAGTAATTATATCTATGCTTTTCAAATAACGTGAATTAAAGCAATTGGAGGTGGAGTTTGATGCTTTTGAAGTAGATTATTTGGTGTGTTTCAAAAGGAAATATGGCAAAGGACTCTTGGCTCTCGGGAGAGGATGCTCTTTTGAGGAGGCCTTCCACCCATGACGTCTGCTTCCAGGCTGGAATCCACAGTACCTCACCACTCTGAGGAAGCACAGCCCAGGCCCCGCCCTCCCAGTCAACACCTCAACGTTCAAAAGACAGCTACTGGGCACACAGCACCTAAGATCACACCACATAGAGGAAACTGAGTGTGATGTCGTTAAGGTCCTGCTTCTCTTAGTGCTTAAAGGCCTCGCTTTACAACTAGCTCAGAAGAACCCATGTTCATGCTTCCTGGGTCATTGTCATGTGACCTGTGTACAGGGGTAGAAAGCTCTAGAAGGTTTTTCATAATACCTTTACAACCTGGATCTTCTGGTAACCACATTGTGGTTTGATTTCTATCACCACGTGTAAACCAAGAGGCATCTGGGGCACAGGCACCTTCCTCTGAGTGCATTTTTGCAAAGAACTCCACACTCAGATGGCTGTCGAGGTAGGAGCTGGCCTTAATTGATCTTGATGATCGGTAGTTCCATGCCGTGTGCAGGATATTCTCCACCCATAGTCCATCCTTCCCAAAGCTTAAGTGATTGACTGTGCCCTGGATTGTGTGGACAGGGCACCAGCCAGCTGTGTTACCCCAGCCCTCCCTGCAAGCTTAAGAAGGCTTGCTACCCCCCCACGACTCTCTGAGGCCACGGGACCACAGAGATGGTTTTGAAGGATGCGCTGCTGAGACAGAATGGAAGATCATTTCACAACCTGGGTGTGGTTCTTTGAGGCAAAAGGGCAGAGTGCAGCCGCAAAGGCAAAATCCAGGGAGTTTCTCTCTGGCTCTGTCTTTAATCTTGTTGCAAGGATGCGTTCTTTCTGTGTCTTTCTGATCTTTCCTGAACTGCTTTGATTGTTATCTAGCAATGGTGCCTACCTCGACTGTACCGGGTTTGCCCACGTGACCTGTTTGCTCTGCAAGAGGGAAGAACCCGGGAAGATTCTGCATATTGAAGATCCACATATATTCAGGGAGACATCTGCATTCTTGATATATTAGTGTTTTGTTTTAAACAAAGATAGGCCTTATCTCAAAGACAGGACTTGACTTAAAGCCATTTAAAAGGGGACCGCTAAGAAATGTAGGGGACTGTTCAATAGGAAGATAACCAAAACAGTAATGTATTACACAAAACTAAAGCATTGGCCTTCCAAAAGATAGCAAAGGTTTCTGTCACCTTATTCTGTTTCTAAACGGTGGCTCCTTTTTAATTAAATAAATATCCTTCTGTAACTTACTTTGTTAGTTACCATTCTAGGTTACATAAGGGCATTGTCACGCAAGTATATAAAATGCTTTGAGCCCCCTGTCCTCTGGTGTGTCACAAACCCTCTCTCTTCTGTTCATCCGCTTCACCTCCTAGACAGTCTTGCTTTGGGCCATCCCCATAACTCTGTGTATCTACATAAAATAAAGGGCTCACGAGAGAGAGAATGTGTGTGGTGGGTGGTTTCCTGAGGCTGACGCGATTTACTTAGTGATGAGTTCGTCTTAGGCTCCTGTTAGTCATGAAACTCACTGGGCACTAAACTACAGTTGACAGCCCTGGGCTGAGCAGACACATCCCTCTCTCTGAAGGGGCCATCCTGCCCACTTACTGGGCCGGATGAGGTAGCAGGAGCAACCAGGAATAAACAGCAAGGTATCTGTGCTCCTAAAATAGAAGCCAGTTTGTCCAGTTGCGTAACAGAGCTCAATTAGTAGTTTCAGTGCCACACTAAGTAATGTTTATCCTGCTGTGACTTCCCAAAGCTGGTGCTTAAACAAAACCCCCTAGCACGTTTCTTAGCATTCATTACTTAAAGACCTCTGCATCCTAATAGCATCCCAAAGAGATCTCCCGACTGCTGTACTGTAAAGCTAAGGTATTACAGGACTAAGCTAAGGAGGTGTTTCCACGGGAAAGTGGCTTCAGGGATGCGTGAGACCAGACTGCTACACACAGTCCACCAAAGCTCTCACTTGGGGCAAACCTGCAAACAATTTTATGGGTGTGGGGCATTTTTCCTCTAATCTTCTCTTTTTCTAGTGCTAGGGCGTGGAACCTGGTGTCTCTCATGCTAGACAAGTACTTATCCATGAGCTGTAAGCCAGCTCTATAGGGTGTGTGTGTGTGTGTGTGTGTGTGTGTGTGCATGCCTGTGTATGTGCATGTGTGTGTGCCTGTGCATGTTATGTGCATATGTGTGTGCATGTGCATATACCTGTGTGTCCATGTGTGCACGTGTGCGTGCATTTGTGTGTATGTGTGTGTTTAACACCTTTGCTAAGATGTAGTTCAATCACCCACAGACTGAGAAGGTTCCGTGCAGTTTCAGCACATCCGTAGCTGTATGATGTCATCACACCATCGAGTTTTACAACTTGATGACTAGGACAAACCACACCTGCTCCCAACTGTTTCCCCATCCCTCAGAAGCCACCAGTCCTTTGTCTCTGTATTTCCCCACTATAGTAGGTCACATGGATGGGATCACCTGGGTAGCCTTTGATGTGGGGCATCTTTCCTAAAACACTACATTTTAAAAGTTAGTCCATACTGCCATATGTGTCTTACTGTCCCCCCCCCTCTCTCTCTCCTCTCCTCCCCCCTCACCTCCTTTCCCCTCCCCCTCACCTCCTTTCTCTTCCTCCTCACCTCCTTTGTCCTCCTTCCTCTTCCCTCCTCTCCCCTCCCCTTCCCTCTGACCTCCCCTCTCCTCTCTCCTCCTCTCTCCCTCCCTTCTTCCATCTCTTTTCTCTCTCTCTCTCTCTCTCTCTCTCTCTCTCTCTCTCTCTCTCCTAAAGTTCCATCCATTGTTTAGATATCTTACGTTTTAATTACACGCTCATAGGTTGATGGGTATATGGAATGTTTTATCCATGGAGTTATTATAAATAATCCTTCCATGGATATTTACATGCAGGTGTTTAGGATAAACTCGTGTTTCACTTCTCTCAAGAATAGACCTAGGAATACAGTATATAATTCATTGTTCACCTGTGTTTAACTTTCTGAGAAATTGCCAGAACTTTCCACAGCAGCTGTACCTTTCGACATGACTCAGACCTGGTCTGAGGATCCCCTATTACATCCTACAGCCAGTTCTGATTGGACTGCTTGACACGTGCTGCATTTATATCTAAGGGTCACAGCACATGTGACCAGTGCTGGTTTTGAGGGTCTGATCTGAGATGCCCACCAGCTGTGTCTGGGGGTGCAGTTTCACCACACACTCACAACCTTCCTAGTGTGTGAGATGGGGTCTCACCGTGGCTTTGATACGCATGCTAGAGAGGTAAGGATATTGAACATTTTTCATAGTCAATTGGCCATCTACCTTTTCTGAGAAAACTCCCTCCACCATCTTTTTAAATTATACTTTGTATTTGTTGTTGACTGGGAGTTTGTAGCACTATAAATACTTGATGCACATCAGATAAAAGATTTCCAAGGACTTTTCCCATTATATGCACTTTCTTTTACTTTCTTGTGTAATATGGAGTGGTAGTGTGTGTATGTCTGTGTGTGTGTGTGTGATGTATGTGTGTATGAATGTGTATGTATAAGTATGTCAATGTGTATATGTATGTGTGTGAATGTGTGTGAGTATGAGTATATGTGTATATGTGAGTATGTTTGTGTGTACATGCATTTGGTGCGTGTGTGTGTGTGTGTGTGTGTGTGTGTGTGTGTGTGTGTGTGTGTTTGAGGGTGCCATGACATACAAGTGGAAGTTAGAGGGATGTTTTCAGGATGCAGGCCTCCCCTTCCATCCTGGAATCCAGAAATCAGACTCCTGTTGTCTCAGCCTACTCACTAGCCCCAGCCAGTACCCTTGTTACTCATCCTAACTCAAAGTAGAGTCAGAAAGAGAACAGAATATGCTTTAGAGAAAGTAAAATCCGGTCTGGTGGTACAAGCTTGTGACTTTGGCATTTTGTGGAGCTGAGAGCAGCAAGAGTTCCAGGTCATCCTCAACCCAAATGACCTTGGAGGCCAGCCTGGAATACATGGGACCCTGTCAAGAAAGAAAGAGGGGGGTGGTGAACAGTAATAAATGCAAACTTTTGGGGGGGTGGTGAACAGTAATAAATGCAAACTTTTATTTATTTATTCACTTATTTGTTTTTGTGGTTTTTGACTAGCACGCACGGGACCTTTTCTTGTGCTGATTTTTCAGCACTTTAACGACTTCGGCCACATTGTCACCAGATTTAAATTAAAAAAAAAAAAAAACAAAAGTCTTTCCATCACATCCACCCAGGAGGCATGCGTGTGCTGCATAGGTAGGCTGTGGGAGGCGCTGCCCCTGTCTGTGTCACATGGGGCTCAAGGAGCAGCGGAGGCCCAGAGGTGCCTTCGAGGATGCTGGAGAGAGAATATGGACTGTATGTGAAGGAGAAAGGCAGAGGGCAAGAAAGGCCATGTTCCACTGGACCTCCGTGTGTCCTGGAGGTGAGGGAGGGCCCAGCTTCCGGTCTCCGATCCCAGGCGCTGAGAGTGGACACTGAAGTTTGTTCACCACAGTGGAGACAAATGTGGCCTTAGGCTACATGCCTGCTGTGCCGTCATTACTGACTCCACTCCTGGATTCGTCATAGGCTTACCTGAAGGGCTCAGCTGCCCTTCAACCTGAGGGACCCAGGGTGACACTTTGATGACATCTATTCTCAGCTGTGCAGTCCTAGGTCATTGTCATTTGTCTGTGACGTCTTGCCTGGTCACTTTGGACACCTCTCTGTTGATTCCCGCACTGAAGCCAGGCCTGGGAGCCGGGAATGGCAGGTTTCCTCCAGGGCTGTGTAGTATGTGGCCTCCTTAAGTGTCTTAGTCAGGGTTTCTATTCCTGCACAGACATCATGACCAAGAAGCACTTGGGGAGGAAAGGGTTTATTAAGCTTACTCTTCCACATTGCTGTTCATCACCAAGGAAGTCAGAACTGGAACTCATGCAGGTCAGGAAGCAGGAGCTGATGCAGAGGCCATGGAGAGATGTTCTTTACTGGCTTGCTTCTCTGGCTTGCTTAGCCTGCTCTCTTATAGAACCCAAAACTACCAGCCCAGAGATGGCACCACCCACCAGGGGACCTCCCCCTTGATTACTACTTGAGAAAATGCCTTACAGTTGGATCTCATGGAGGCATTTCCTCAACTGAAGCTCCCTTCTCTGTGATAACTCCAGCTGTGTCAAGTTGACACAAAACTAGTCAGTACATTAGGCATTGGGTCCCAAATCTGTAGTTCTGCAGGTTTCAGTGACAGCCCTGGGCCTCTGACTCACTGGTAGACTCACTGAGTCGCCTTTCTGGGAAGACCGTGGCAGAGTGCCCTGGCACGGCCCAGGTTCCACAGCCACATGTCAGAGTCCCAAGCTCTCAGCCACAGGGAAGACCAGGAGCCAAGAGGTCTGACATGAGGAGGTTTATGCTTGAGGGCTACAGCCCACCCCTAGTTCCAGTCGGGGTACCAAGTGACTACTGGAGTAGAGATAATAGGATCTGACAAGCAGAACCTACTAGACAAAAGGAGCAGGAGAGGGGAAAAGGAATGAGGGCCACACCGTGCTTACCCAGGGCCAGCAGATGGTCCCTGCTTATGAGTACTTGCCAGAGGACAGCATCCACATCCGCCTTATCCCAGATGTGGAGAGGAGGGGGTGCAAAGCTCATAAGCTCTGACAGATATATATATATATATATATATATATATATATATATATATATATATATATATATATCTGTCTTCTTATATTTTAATGTTTATTCTCCCCCCTCCCCAGCTCTCCTGAAAATTCTCTTTTTCTTTTTTTTTTTTTTTTTTTTTTTTGACACTCATGTCTATTTGTACATTGTTTACAGTGAGGATCTCATGTAGCCCTGAATGGCTGCATATTTAGCCATTAAACATCTGACCCTTCCCCCTGCCTGCCTTTACCTCCTCTGTCTGAGATTACACCACCACACTCATCTGTGTGAGGCTATGGATCAAACACACTGCTTCATGCAAGGGAGACAAGCACTCTACCGACTGAGCTAAATTTCCAGCCCTCTAACTGTCTGAAGTGGCGTTGCCAAGGCATGCAGCCAAGCTAGGCTTGTCTGCTGGCTAGGTGTGTGGTCCTCTGTCCAGACACCAGGGTCTCTAAGTGAATGCCCCTGCCTTGAAAGCCAGATGCTGCTTTAGGTCTTGGACATTAGACATAGATGCTTCAGGGTAGCCAAGGTCTTGGGCGTCCTCTATGGAGGGGAGGAGTTAACTTCTGTCTATAACCTGTTCCTTAATGACTCATTGGGTTTTAAGGGATTTAAAGCTCTCAAACTCCATTCTTACATGTGCTTTCTGAGTTAGGTGGTCTGTGGCCATGGTTCTCCTAAGTGGTCTCTGAGTGAGTCAGAACACTGTAACATCCTCCCCTCCCAGAGCCTCTTCTGCTACCTCCCATAACTTTATACAGTACATATGAACATATCTTCTGACCATTCACATCCCCAGTGCTTGTCACCACCAGGCCATTAATCCTCCAGAAATGCCAGGTAAACCACCTGCTGCTTGTGAGTGAGTAGACCCAGACATGCTGTTGGTGAGTGGATGCATGAATGTGTGTGCCCAGGTATGTGTTTCTATGTGCACACCTATGCAGTATGCTAATGGATATGTCCACTAGATGGATGACTGAATGGCAGGTGACCCTCCTCTGGGATGGTGTGTCACCCAGGTGCCTGGTCCTGAGTCACACCAGGATTCCTCCACTGCATTCAGCCTAAACCTGGCTCGGCAGCTCCAGTCTAGGGTCTCAAGAAGGCCATCACGGGCATCAGGTCCGAGGAAAACAAAGAAGAAGGTGGGGATGAAGCTGGGAGCCCCTGGGTCTCTTCTCTCAGGCCTCATGCAAGGCTCCCTGACATTGGAAAGGTCAAAGGCCACTGGAGTTTCTCTTTCCTGTTTTCCTCAGAGATGAGATGGATTACTGGCTCCTGATAAGTTAGAATCATAGAAATTCCTTAGCACTGATGTCACCTCTTTCCTATCTCCACCAACTTTGGCTGTGTGTGCCAGCATTTGTCTGAGGCTGGCTTCCACAACAGTCGCATAAATCAGAAACCTACATGGCCAGACTTTGATCTTAATGAAGTGTTAAGGAGTTTGTTTGATATTCTGAAAGGCCAGAGCGGGTGTCTCCTGGCCTTCCCTGGTTCTAGGTGCCCTGTCGTCTTTTCCGTGTCCTGGTTTCTGTCTGTGTCAGGGCCATCCTTCTGCATGGCTAAGTGTGCTTTCCCTGTGACAAGGATTACATTCAGTAGACTAGGCCCACACTAATCTCCCATAGCCTTATTGCCTCTCTGAAGGCTCTATTTACCTACAAGGTCAGAGTCCCGGACGACAGAAGTTACAACACAGACATGTTTTAAGGGGCAGGGAACCCCATAGAGGGCAGTGAAGGTTAGCAGCTAAGACCTGGGGAGAATTTGAGAATGGTAACAGATACCAAAGACCCTAGGAATAAAGTTTGTTGAAAAACAAAAAAGAGGAAAGACACATAATGGATATGATTATCGGTAGGAAGGTTAGTGAGTCTGCTACCGTCAGCCTCAGCAGTCACATGTGAATCTTGGCTTCTAGAATGTATGTTAACCACATAGACAACACCACGTTGGCAGTAGTTGCTTTGGGGAGCCTTACAGGTACCCTCAGTGTAATTGATGCTATAAGCACCCGGAACTTGTTTGCTAAGGGATCCCTGGCTTTGGCTCTCATCCATGGCCAGGCAGATGCTGCAGCTGGGTCCTCCATTAATGAGCCACCTGTCTGCCACGCAATGTTAGCATCCTCCCACTCGGCCCGTGGACCACCACCCACCCCAACCAAGTACATGCATGCTCCCATCACAACCAGTGGTGCACTCCATGTCTGAATCCCACACATTCGTCAATCCTATCCCCTCTGCAGGCATCAGATTCAGCTCCCACTACCAAGAGATCTGTGTGGGTGGGGTGAGGTAGGGGAGTTCCAGAGACAGGAAACATCCAGTACTTCACCAACCATCACTCACTCATACACAGCCCAACCTGGGACATCTAAGGACGCTGGAGCCCTTCTCTGCCTCGGCAGTGCAGTTTGCTTCTCTAGGCTGCAACCTCATGCATTCTGAAGCGAGGGTGGCTCAGATGACTGGGTTGTGTGACCTGTTGGCGGTGGAAGCTGTTTTTGGACTTGCTCTCTGGCCCCTAGGGATGCCACTTATCTTCACAGAGTAAAGGAAGAGAACCCCAAGAAAGGGGAGCCAAGTAACAACATCCCACATGCATACACCAAGAGAAAAAGACACAGAGCCGAGCTGAGAGCATCATGGGCTCCGGGAGCTGGTATACCTGGAAGGCATCCACCTCTATTCCATCCCCTTTAATAGAGCATTCATTTCTTCTTCATAGAATAGGACACTGAGGGCTGGTGTGATGGCTCAGCGTTTAAGAGTGCTGACTGCTCTTCCGGAGGTCATGAGTTCAAATCCCTGCAACCATATGGTGGCTCATAACCATCCTTAATGAGAAACAGATAAAGAACCTATGGGCCAGAGTGGGGGGGAGAGGAGAGGAGAGGAGAGGAGAGGAGAGGAGAGGAGAGGAGAGGAGAGAAGGGGGAAGTGAGGTACAGAGAGGTTGAGTCCATGCCTAAGGTAACAAAGATAACAAAGATGTCTAAGTCATTATACACTAAGCTAGGACCATGGGGGCTTGTCATCTCAATTGCTGTCTGCCGCTCTGCCTCCACAGACCCCATGTAAAGAAAGAAAAATGAAACTGTGTATCTGACCTGGGCTAAAGGCTCTTAGGAACATAGGGACTGACCAGTGGTGCAAACTGGTGTGGAGGCACAGGTGCTGTGTATTGGTGGCAGATGACAACCACACAGGGACCTGGGTGCTGAATCTGGAAAGGGTGGCAGCCTATTCTCTTGGCTGCAGAAGTTTCCCTGCTCATTAAGTGCTGTGGCTGTGAGAAGCCACCCAGAGTTGGCCTAGAACCAGTTATGACTAAAATCACCATCTGGAAATGACCAGAAGGGTCTCCAGGCAGCCCAGCAGGGCCTTCATTGTGATGGACCAGGGCCACGGAGGTAATTCTGGGCTGGGGTAAATTGTCCCAGGGACTCACTTTCTGAGAACTGCAGGGAGGCACCACACTGGGTCTGAATTTGATATGCTTTCTGAATATGGTGCATTAAAGTTAACCAGTGAAGTGATTGCATGCACAGAAGCAAACAGACACTAGCTGCTACCTACATCTGTGAATTAACTTTCCGATAAGCATTTAAACTCAAACACAAATGCTCAGAAGCCACGCGTGGTAGTGTACTTCTATGATCTTATGCTTGGGGTATGGAGGTGGGAGGGGGCCGAAAGCTCAAGACTTGCCTGGCAAGTTCCAGCCCATCCAGAGCTGTAGAGCGAAACTTTGTCTCAAAGTAATGCAAAGTAATGGTAGTGTCTGCTTGTAATCTCTGTGCTAGAAAGGTGGGAACAGTGGATCCCCAGGAAACAGTGGATCCCCAGGGCTTGCTGGTCAGCCGAGTTAGCTTTATCTGCAAGCTTCCAGCCAGCCAGGGAGAGATTCTGTCTCAGAGAGCGATGTGAGTGCTTCCTGAGGACCTCACACGCATGCATGCACACCCATGCATACACACGTAAAAAAGTAAAATAAAATAAAATAAAATAAAACTTATAACCATCCTTTATTTTCAGCAGAAGCCCAAAGAGCAGGCAGGCAGGAACATCCCCTTCCTTCCATCATAGAGTCCCCCACCATAGAGTCCCCCATCATAGAGTCCCCCATCATAGAGTCCCCCGGGAGTACCAGGCACCTAGTGGGGGCATCCCATCCCTCCCACAGTGGGCTATTCCTTCCCCCACAGGAACACAATGTTGAGGTTTGGTATTTTGCTCCTTCTTGTAATACTAAATACTAGCCCCTAAAGTCTGGTTTCCTCAGGAATGAGGAGCTCCTCATCAAGGGATGCTATGTAACCTTGCTTCTTAATTTAAAGCTATTGGTTGAATAAGCATACCTACAGCCTATGACTGGGCAGAAGAGAAGTAGGCAGGGTGTCGGTTCCTAGGCTTGGGGTCTGAGACAGGACCACCAGAGGAGAAGATGGAGAAGGAGGAGAGAGGAGAGAGGAGAAGATGGCATGGGGTAGACAAATCTTGAAAACATGGCCATGAAAGCTGCCCGGTCAGAGTAAGAGCAGCCCAGTTGGGACTTGGCAAGTCATACCCCAGTAAGATTGATGGGGAAGTAGGCAGTGAGAGCTTCGAGGGCAGATATGTGCCCAGCTCTGGTGCTATAAAGGCTCATCATAAATATAAAGGTTTGTGTCTTTTATCTGGGAACTGAATGGCCTAAGGTGGGGTCGAAGCCCCTGACTGAGTTTAATTATTACCACAACAAAGCATCACTGAGTGTTAGTGTTGGTTCTGTCCCCGGAGTCCTGATTGGCTTCTGAATAGCCTTAGTTATAATTCAAAGAAATATGGTCCTATGTCAAGTTTGCCTCTATAAGCCATCTGAAATCTAAGAGTGACCAGACAGGCAGCCTGTCTGTGTACGGGCAGGAATTGCTTGGCTACTACATTTTATCCAGGCTGACAGACACCTACAGCCTTTCCCTTTCCTGTGAAAGCATCGATGTGGATGGAGCCAGAGCACATGTGAGAGCCACGGCAGAGCAAAGGAGTCTCCCGGAGCTGAGCCCCATCGCCCACTTGAAGACAATGTATCCAAATGTATCTGAATGTGTCTAACTGTGTTTGTGGTTTTTTTTTTTTCAGGATGGCGAGATTCACCGAGGAGAGGCTGAAAAGAAGAGAAGTTTGGGCAAGCTTTCTCAGACAGCCTCAGAGGACAGTGATGTGTTTGGTATGTAGCAGCCGAGAGGGGAAAGCCCCCAGTCATGTTTGGACTGCAAGCCCACGCGTTCTTACTGGGGAAGTTGTATTTCAGGGCCTGGTCCATCCATGTTTTTATGGGGTTTGTTATTGTTGTTGCTTCTGGTTTGGTTTGGTTTGGTTTTTGTATACATGTGTTTCCAGATGTGATCACAGGCTTGCACGTGGTACAGTGCCTGTGCAGAAGCCAAAGGACATCCTGGGTGTAAGTCTTCACCTCCTGCCTTATATGAAACAAGGTATCTTGTTCCCTATTGCAAACACCAGGCTAACTCATCTATGAACTTCCGGAGAGTGGTCTCCGCCTCCGTCTCCTCCCCTTGGCACAGGAATTACAGATGTGCACTGCTGCACTTGGTTTTATGTGGATTCTAGGGAGTGTGTAGCGAGTCATTCTACCCACTGGGCTATCCCCTCCACCTCTGTCTTCATTCGTAAACATGCCTGGGCAGGGGTGTGGCAATCACTGCCCTCCTGGAGACCCTCTCACGTGACCTAGGGCCCTGTTCCATTTTGTGTTCATTTTTGCTCCCTGTAGCCCTCAGGTTCCTCGCAGTCTCCCTCCCTCTGTGCCAGTCTGTGGGAGCATTAGCGATCCCCACAGTGTTGAAAGCACGCTGATGGGGAAACGAGCTTGCCAAAGCCTGTGTACTTGGGCTGCCTAGAGACAGTGACTCAGCTGTTATTGGAATAACTGTGGTCTATGAAACACTCTGCTCTGTTGCCTCATGGGCGGGCACACACCGCCCTGCACACGGGTTTTGTTTCTTCCTATTTCTCAGAGGGGACGAGCATCCGCATCTGATTTTTTGAGGAATGCGGTTATCTAGAGCCCAAGGGGCACTGCTGTGTCTCGTCTTCCCTTAGGGAGACATGAGACCGGAAGTGTAACCGGGAGCCAGCCTTCGTGGTAAGAACTCACTGTCCCAAGAGGACCAGCAGCCAGCACTGCCACTGCAGGGATCATGACCCAGGTCATGCAGTCTGGGTTTCAGTCACTCAAAACCAGCGCCCTTAGCCACACTCCCTAGCCCCCACTTGCCTATGCAAAGACCTCTTCACACTTTCCCACACTAGGTAGCGACATCTACCCTGCCGTCTCGTTATTGTTCATGCTTATTAATTTGGTTTCTTCAAAATGTCTTTCTTCTGTGCTTTGTCCTTCTTGAGCTGAAAAGCCTCTGAGATCAATGTGACCCCAAGGACTGAAAACCATGACAGGGCTGGAAATACAGTGGCCGGCAGGCCAGTTAGGGAGGGGCTCTCCAGTTTCTTTGGCTGTGTCCATTTCCATAGGAATTTTCTGGGGGCATTCCTGTCTTTAGGAAGTGGGGTGTTCATTTTTTTAGTGGTGGAGGGGAAAGTAAAAGACAGTAGTGTGGCTGCCTGACAGCAAGTACACAGTTTGAAATATTCAGGGTAAGGCATGGCACAGAGCCCAATGTCTGCCTGTACTGTGTTTAGGATGGTACGGAGTCTGCTGGGTCCCTTTACTTGTGTTTTCTAAGTATGTCCATAGAAGTAGTGCACGTCTATATACACAGAGGAGAAGTTATCAGGGGTACCAAAGGAAAGGCATAATATGTATGCTCAGGTTTGCATTTTCTTTAAGCAAGTGTCATCTTTAGTACCAGTTATGATATTTTGTTATGCTAAAGGTTGAGTTCGGGAGGTGAACACATGTGTAAGTGACTGCTCTACCAATGAGCTGTGGCTCTAGTCTCAGTTAACTGATTTTTAGTTTACTTGTAATGATAGCAGCCCTCGTGTAACATTGTGCATATGTGTGTGTACACACATACAAAATGTATGTAACACACAAACCATGTCTTACAAGAGGCCTCTGTGAGCGTCGTCCTTGAATTGTATAAACACTGAGTCCTGAAGCTGTCTCCCCTGAAGCCGCCTTCACGCTGACTGAAGGTAGAGCAATGCAGAAGTTGCAGGTCTCTCCACTACAGTGTGGCTGGTGGTTGTTCCCGAGACCCAGGACACAGATATCCTCGTGCCTGTGGCATGAAGGCATCTCGGAGCTCTTGCAGCGTAGATGCAGTGGGATCCGAGTCACCCTCACGCATGCATAGCTCATACCGGTGCTGGTGAGTCAGACAGAGAGCCCAGGGGTGTGAGGAAGCTGCTGCCTGCAGACGTCCTAGGTTCGTTCACTCAACCCTGAGTCAGGGAGGCTGGGCCCCAAGGACTCCTCAGCAATCCTCAGTGGTACAGACCAAAGATCCCGTGAGCTGCCAAAGCCCTGCCCTTGATCCTGATAACCTGGCCTCCTGGCCCTCTCTGGGTTATACACAGGTTCCAGGCTAAAGATGAAAAATGACAAATGATGAAAGAGAACCCCAGTGACCCTGGCTGACTTTTCTGTTTTGTTTGGCTGGTTTAGTTTGGTTGGGGTTTTTTTGGTTTTGTTGCTGTTTTATTGTTGTCATTGGTGGTTGGGGTGTGTGTGTGTGTGTGTGTATGTGTGTGTACACGTACGTACGTGTAGGTCAGAGGTGTAGGTCAGAGGAGGGCAATTTTTGGAAGCTGAATCTCTTTTCCAAAGTGTGGGTCCCAGGAATCGAACTCAGGTTATCGGGCTCCGCATTAACTGTAACCAACTGAGCCATCCCTCTAGCCTGACTGTGGACCATAGAACCTAGGAAATATATCAGAGAATTCTTTATAAACTGATAGCGGTTCAGACGTGGTTCCAAATGAAACCAGCCCCTCCACTTCATAAGGTCTTCTCTGACCGTCCAGAGGGCTTATAGCGTTCCAGAAAAGCGAGCTCCCTTGACAAATTCACTGTGTTTTGTGAATATGGAGTCAAACGCAGCCCTACTGTGGTCATCTCTAAACTCTCAGATATCGTTTCGTTTCTGTGTCAGAGAACAGGTGAAGGATGTAGAAAGTAGTGAATGAGACCTGTCTCCTGTAGCCAGCACGTTATTACAGGATGCACATACCCTAGGATATTGGATATCGTGGCAGGGTTGACTGGGCACAAGTGCTACATCTGCTGGCTCTAAGGCCCAAGCTAAGCCAATGAATGAAATCCAGACTCACTTCCCCAGTGCTTCTTCCAGGCCGGAGGCAACCCTGCATGCAAGCTTTGAGATCTTTAAGGTAACGGGTAAAATACCACCAAAAGATTGCCTCGGTCTCAGGGGAGTGTCTCAGCAGGCACAGTGTTAAGTCTCTCCATCCTCTTCCTCTGTCGGCACTGTGGTTACACCTCAGGTCTGGTTGCCTGGATACACAGGAGGAAGGAAATGTTGCAGGCACTGTAGCCTAGGGAACCATGGTGACCCCATTTTGAGGAACCAGGCTACTTTTCAGCTGGCCAGGTTTTAAACTTTGTTAAGCCACACACCCACACTGCACATACCATCCGTCATTTGAAGGCAGTGGAGAAGAAAGGCAACAGGCCCCACCCGTTTCCTTCAGAGCTCTCAAAAGAGGGTGGCTGGGGGGGTGGGGGGGGCATGTCCTCCTTAAGATCAGCAACTCTAGTAATATATACCATCCACCAGAAGAGGGCGCCACTGCTCTGCAGGAGTGACTGGTTCCTTCTAGACAGTCTAGGACTGAGACGCTGCTGCACGGAAGCTTGACAGGTGGTGCAGGCAAGGATGGCTGAATAGTAGGGTCACCTCTTTCTTCCACTGCTGTCCTATTTAATGCGTCTGTCAGGTGCACAGGTGAGGTCAAATCTTATGAGAAGTTATAAGGAGGTGCAGGTGATGGAGACATACCTGCAAGTGTTCAGTGTCAGTGAAAAACATGTTCGTCAGAAATGTTTGCAGGCACTTGTCACTGTTGCCCATGGCTTGAGTCAGTCTACAGTAAGGCAGCACACAGGAAGCAATAGATTAACCAAAGACGATGAAGTCTAGATCACATAAAGATGCAGCTATGACAACCGTGATTGCTGTGGTGGAGTTTAAGTGTGAGATTTGGCAAGTATGGCAAGTCAGATGTCTTGTGTCACATGGGGTGTGGCAGACCTCTGACATTTTTACCTTCTGCTTCTTTGGCTCCTCAGATGTGAGGAGGGGCAGGACAGAACCTCTGTGGATGGTAAACTGTCTACGTGTGCACAGCCAGGAGTGAGTGGCTATGTCAGCTCCTGTTTTTATTTCTTTCTTTATTTAGGTTTCTGACATTTTTAGTTTTATTTATTTTATGCATGTGGGTATTTGCCTGCATACACATATGTGCACCATGTGCATGCCTGGCGCCTAAGGAGGTCAGAGAGGACCTAGGATCCCCTGGAACTGCAGTGATGGATGGCTGTGAGTCACCATGTGGGCGCTGGGAACCAAGCCTCAGGTCCTCTACAAGAGCAACAAACAGTCTTAACCACTAAGCCATCTTTCCAACCCTGTTTATTTAGGATTTGAGACAAGATCTTCCTCTGTTGCCCAGGATAACCAAGAACTCACTACAATCCTCCCGCTTCATCCTCCCGAGAGCTGTGTTTCCTGCTGTGTACCATATAGCCATATCTGTTCCTACGATTACAAAGACTTTTACACAGCCATTTTAAAGGAGGCAAAGTTGCGTTTAACAAATTCTAAGAATTTTCCAGCTCACATTTTTATTAGAGATGACAGTTACATGGTGGCCATGAACCACAAACTGTCCTGTCAACTGGCTTCTTTATTGGGATAACCCTCTATCAAAGCCTGAGCTTTCTGTCAACAGACCTGATCCGACCCAAAGACAGAGAGTTAGACAGACAAAGCTGGACCTTGCCAAGCCAGGACTTGGATGGGCATGGCATAGAGATACAGGCTCCCATGCTAGAAAAACACAAAACAAAACCCAGAGTTAGGGAGGCAGTGTTCCCAGAAGCTAAAGCCTCCTCATTCCCTGCCCAACTAGAGGTGGGTGGCAGGTCCCAGGAAAAGGACAAGAGAAGGTTGCCTACAAGCAGAGAGATGTCATCCTGTTCACTTACCAGCTTACGCTTTACACTGTTCCCGTCCTCCTCCTGTCAGAGGTGCCCACTTCCATCCTAACAGCAAGGGCATCAGTGAGAGAGAAGGTAGGCAACCTGGTGGTCGTGGACACCCCTGTAATCCTGGTACTCAGGAGGCGGAAGCAGTGAGAACCCTGCTTACAGACAAGCACATCATAAACCCAGAGCTCAGCCATGTTTGGACATGTTGCAGGTCGGCTGACACCTCTGCTGCTCTCCACTACCCATAGCTGGGGACACGTGCCCATCTTGCATGGTTCATGGGCCAGAGAAGAACTAAACAGCAGTTGCTGCAAGTATAGTCACTGGCATCCAGAACGTCCTAGTAAAATTGCCATCTATGACAAATGCTGTGAACGTTTGCAGCTTTGAGTCTTGCAGATACTATGGCTGGAAAACAAAGGTGGGGTTTTTGTTTGTTTGTTTGTTTGTTTGTTGGGTTTTTTGCTGTTGTTGCTTTTCAAGTAGCAGATCAGCATTCTGTTGTTGCGAGGCCACCTCAGCAAGGGGGGGTGCAGAAGCCAGGAAGCTTTGCAAAGAGAGATGGGAAGAAAGGGACTGTGCCTTGACCAAGTACCTGACCACTAGCATGTCCACGGGGAGGTATCCCTTCCAAGAGAAGACAAGCCTCTGGCTGAAAGAGCGGGGCGGAGGAGGAGGAGGAGGAGGAGGAGGAGGAGGAGGAAGAGGAGGAGGAAGAGGAGGAGGAGGAAAGTCCGTTTCTCCAGCTGGCAGAGCCGGGCTGTTCTTACACATTCAGCGTCCATTCCTGAGAGGGAGTCCCTAGGTGCTCCCCCAGAGCACCCTCACCCCAAGCCACCCCAATTGACTCAGCTGCTTAATTTGCCTTATTAGTGAGGACAAATTGAGCTAGATTTGCAGGTATGAAATCCTTCTTGCATGCGTGTGGGCCCCTCCGGCCTCCTGCCCTACTCTGGGCTCTTTATCTGGGCCTTTCATCATGTGTGATTTTAACCAACTTCTAACGGGAATCTTGGTGTCGGCATGAACTTTCCCAGAACTCCCCAAGACCAGAGTACGTACTCTGTATGTAGGATTTTCAGTCTTCATTTTTCTCCATACTTTTAAAATAAATACTGTGCTGTGTTTACTTCATTACTTTACATAGGTATACTTAATTAATAGATTAAAGGATTTAGATTAATTGATGGGTTAAAGGATATACTCCAACTATCTGACAGACTATTTTAGGTTCTGACCTGTTTAACCACTGAAGTTTTCTAAGGCTCCAACAGGCCTGACTAATACTCATTTGGAAACCGCTCACTCTCCCATGTGATCGAATTTGAGAGCGTAGAACTCCAGCCTTCTGGAAACATTAAAGACCCAGAAATAGTCGGTTTCTGGTGTAACTGCGTTTGCCTGGTGCCCAGTACCACGGTCTCCAGGGTCTCATCAGAGTGACCTGCTCAACCCTATAGGCCTTTGAGTTTGTGACTTTAAGACTTTAATCTTTAAGACTTCTTTAAGATTCCCATGGCCTTTGTGCTCCAGTGACTTCAGCTGCATATAAGGCTCGTCCACAGTTTAATTCCTTAGATGATAGTATCTCTCTGTTCTTGAGTTGCCAAACTAAATCCATCCTACCCCACCCCACCCCTCTACTACAAAAAGAAACGCCAGGAAAGAGCAAGGAAGGATTAGACTGAAGCAGCATGTAACCCCAGCAGCACAGACCCTGCCCTGGCCGAGCTGCAACACACGGGGCAAGTGATGGATGAACGTGGCTCCTCCTGTATCCTGCTCCTCAGATATCCCTGAGGCAAGCTGCAGCATCTCCTGTCCCCATTCACTCGGTACCCTCCTCCCAGGATAGACATTCACTCACATTAGGACATGTGAGCTATGTCCAGCAGCCACACAACCAACGGGCTTAGGGATCCTCACCCCTAAGTCCTTGCCATTTGCAGCCCACGAGGCCTCTCTTCTGGGCTCACTGCCTGTGCCTTTTCTCAGAAGATAGGTCGTCTTCCTTGGCACCTCTAACTTCTTGGGGTCCTTGTTGTACCTTTCAATTCCTCTTCACACTTTCCTGACTTCTGCTTTCAGGGGACCTCCTGTGAGAACCCTGTCCCCGCCACACATTGTCTGTGCTCCTAGGCGCTCCTTAGAAAACCCTCCATGACCTTTTAACCCTTACATCCTGCATGGTCTCCAGCTCAAGCAGTAGCCAGGCCTACTTGGACTGCAGCTCCACTACAGGAAGTGGCCCGAGTGTCTAGGTACCTGAACTTGTGGAAGCGCACCTCTAGAGGGCACTGTTCAAGCAGGCTAACCTCCTCAATACCGAAGTCCATCCACGAGGGGAGCCCCTGCAAGTCTCAGCTCAATGTCCCTTCTTGGTGACCCACCCTGAACTGAGACACAATGTGCCAGGACTCCTAAATCCTAGAGGCTCAGGACCCCAGATGCGTATGTGTTCTAGCTCAGAGGGCAGAACAGAGGATGTCTGGGAAGACAAGGGAAAGGTGGCCCATCAGCTGGAGGCTCTACTGCCAAGCATGGTGGTATCCATCACTTCCTGCTGTTCCCCTGATAGGAAGTGTCAGACAGCCCCTCCTCCATGCAAGGTACCAGGAAGGGGACACAGAATGTGGGCACTGCCCCCAGTGGGCACTGCCTCTTCTTATTTGTTGCCTGGTCCTTGCCCAAAATCGTAAGCCCCTGGGAGACAGAGAACAACTGTCAGTGCGTGCACTATTAAATCTCAAAACAGGGTTGGGGCTTCAGGGTGGCTCCTCTCCTCTCCTCTCCTCTCCTCTCCCCTCTTCTCCTCTCCTCTCCTCTCCTCTCCTCTCCTCTCCTCTCCTCTCCTCTCCTCTCCTCTCCTCTCCTCTCCTCTCCTCTCCTCTCCTCTCNTGTGTGTGTGTGTGTGTGTGTGTGTGTGTGTGTGTGTATGTGCACTCCCTGGAGAGCCCCACCTTAGAAATGCTCCTGTCACTTTGGGTCAGCAGAGCCACAATAGGACAGGGAGCCGTTGTGAGAACAAAGAGGGATACAGTCTCCCAAGCACAAATAGCAGATGTGATGGGCTATGGCCAGTTGGGGAGCAACGTGTCATGCCTGCAGCTCAGGAATGCTGAGAGCTGTCCCTGCACAAGGCCCATCCCAGACATCTTGAACCCAGCACCATGGTCCCTTTGAGTATGTTAAGTGCCTTGGGTCTGATCTTAATTCAGAAATACCTGAGTTTGGTCTTCAACAGTAAGCAGGGCTGTTTCACACTGTCTTGCCCTTGTCTGAATTTGTCACTGGATGTGGGAGCTGGTGTGTCCTGTAAGAAGCTCACACTCTTTCAGTTTACCCTTCAGCTTATACAAATGCACTGTGTGGGCCATCGCCAGCGTGAGAGCAGGGATGTCACCGATTTCCCAGGACAATCCTTAAGAGAACAGGTGTCTCTTCTCTCAGAGGCACGTTCACATCAACATCTCACACGTAAGAAATAATGAGTCAAGATGGAAGATGTTTGCCTTGCCATCCTGGGACTCAGAAGATGTTCCCTGTCCCATGCTCTTTGCCCATTTCCCCAAAGCCAACACACACCCATGTATCCTGTGAAGAGGGTTACGTGGCACTTACTTGGAAAGCTCTCAGTAACCCTCTTGCCCTGGACACAGACCCTGGACACAGCTCCAGCCACTCAGCAGCTAAGTCAGGCTTGGCGCTACCCATAGCACATCCTGTGTCACACATTCCTGCCAAGAATGTATCTGGATGCTGGTCCCTCATGAGAGCAGCCATGAGACCCAGGTTGTCTGGGCATCCTGGAAGGTGATCTCCTGTTAACTTATTGAACTGTTAATGGAGTCAGGTCAACTGGTAGGCAGCAGTTCCTATGGCGCGTCTATCAGCAAATGAAGCCTTGGTAACTTGCTGAGACTCATGGACATTAGAATCAGAATGGAGTGTTATGCTGACTACTGGTCACTGTTATTCATGGCTACAGTTGCTCACAAACTAACTACAACTTAGCTAAGAAAGCACTCCATCTCTCTTCCTAGCTTGAAAATTTTTATTTGTCTTTCATTATCTCTTAATGCTTTCCTCTAGCTAAAACTTTTCGTTGAAATTCGTTGAAATGAACAGAACACACCTTCAGGTTCCATAAGTTTTCCTGGGATCTTCCTTCAGATCCAAACACACAGCCCAGCACGTGTCCCCTCCCGGACCTGCTGTTTCCCTAGACTAAGAGTGGCAAGCACTTCCCTGGGAGTCTTTCAGATGGTGGTATTAATAAATAAATCCATAATGGTTTTTCCCTCCAAGGGAATCCTATCAGTGACAACACCATCTCTTTCCTGAGAGAGTGCAGCTTTCACCCCGTGCACACTCTAAGGATCTGGCACACACTCACACTCTCACTGGTGAACTCACGTGCCACACACAGTCCACCTACAGCCCCACTAGCTGTTCCCGTGGAACCTGCACCCAAGTCTTGAAACTGCACTGTAGGGATGTCACTCATCTGTACTGTCACTGGCCTTTAACTGGCACGGGGAAGTCAGCCACCACTGTGGCAGAGGGGAAGGGGCTTCATAATCCCTCCCTCTGGTGGTTCGTGGGTAGCTGCTGACAGGAGGACTTTGAATTTTTCAGTGCGGTGAGGAGAAGTAGAGATGTCTCCCAAGGCATTGGCTGGTAGGCCAAGCTTCTGCACTACACCATCCTATGGGTGTGGCTGAAAGCAAGAGGTGCAGAGTAGATATGGAGTCAGCCATAGTTGTTACTCAGCTTTTCCTCTGAAGTAATGGTACAGAGGGTGTCTGCCCGGCTATTTCAGGGATACAGAGACCCTATCACATCTTAGATATCTCCCTTCCTCTCCCCGTCTCTCTCTCTCTCCCCCTCCCCCTCCCTTTCCTCCTCCCTCTCTTCTTCTCCCCTCCTCCTCCCCCTCTCACCCCTCTCTCCCTTCTCTTCTGTGTGTGTGTGTGTGTGTGTGTGTGTGTGTGCGCGCGCGCGCGTGCGCGTGCGTGTACACGAGAGCAAGCACTTGTATATAACTATCCAGGATCCCATGGCGATGAGGAGCTGCCCATGGGCTGACACAGAGCCTGAAGAGAGTGGAAAGGCCCAGTGGATTCACTCTGAGCATCCTGGCCACGACCATGATCACACAGAAGGAGGAAAGCTGTGAGCGAGCTCAAACCGCTCGGCCACACTCGAGGCCGAGGGCCCAGGTCCTTTGGGAACCAAGGACACCAAGCTTGGACACCAAGGGCCATCAGCAGCAGCCTTGGCTCATAAAGAGTTGTCTGTGTGGATCTGGTACCAAGTTGACCCTCGTGTTCCCTCAGCTCTCCCGTGCAGACCTTAGGTCACCCTCAGAGGTTTTCCCTTTCTCAGTAGAGGGGAAGCCATAGCTGCCCTAGGCTTCCATGTGCCAGGCAGGGCAGCTCACATTTAAAATGAGAATGTTGACAGTCTTCAGTGTTCAAGGTCCCCAAATCTTTCTCCTTTTCTCTTCCTTTCTTCCTTTATCAAGATGCTGTGTGACTGTGTAGACTAGGCTAGCCTCAAACTCCTGGTGCTCGTGCCTGTGTCTCCTGTAAGCACCGATGGATGATAGGCCTGTACCAGGCTTCTTTCCTGTTTCTATAACTGTCTCTGTGCAGCAAGATCCTGGAGGGTCAGGGCACGAGTATCTTTGTCCCTTAGCCCAGGGAGTCAGTAATTCACTAGTTGGGGAACTTTCTATGAGATGGTCATGTATTTGGATCAGGAACTTCTTAAAGTCACGAGATAAACAGGGGTGTGAGGGTGGGTGCTCAGGGAAGTCCTGTGATATCTGCTGTTTGCTTTTAACTCTTTGAAGACCATGATGCACTCAACACTCAGCCCCAAATTAAACAGCACGTGTTTCCAGAGTGTCAGGAGCACACATCACTTGGAGAGTTTAAGCTGGCTGCTAGTTACCCAGTAGCCAATGCAGAAGTAAGTTACACGCAGCCAGAGTAGTGACCCAAAAGTGCTGACTTACATCAGCATCTTTCCTTTCCTTTAAATCCAAGCAGAACATCTGCAAAGAGGCAGAGGATTCCTTTCAGACCACTGAGGCAAGTCTTCCTTGCTGTCCTCTCAAAACATCTCTGGGGCCTTTTAACTAATGGTGTAAGAATGTGGGATAAAACTGAACCTGGGGTCTGGGAAGCTGGCTCCATTGGTAAAGCGTGCACCTCACAAGCACAAGGACCTCGGTCTGATCCCCAGAACATTTGTGGAAAACAGTCCATCACGGTGGCTTGTACTTGCAACCCCAGTGCTCGAGGGGAAAGACATGAGAATCCCTGGGGCTCACCAGCTGCCCAGTCCAACCTGCTTGGTGACCGCTAGGTCAGTGAAAGACTCTGTTTCCAAAAATAGAAGAGAACACCCAGGGACCAATGCCAAAGGTTGTCCACTGGCCTTTATACAGATGTACACTTAGCACAGATGCCTTTAATGAAGTAATACAGGCAGGAGAAAAGTGCAGCTATTGAGCAAACTGTCTCACATAGCCTTCATCTTCACTACATACTGAGAAATGATGTCATTTATTATTTTGATAGAAAATGCGTTCATTCTACAGATACTTCTAGAAGGCTTGTTTGCATCAGCCATCAACTCCACACCAGTATAGAGGTTATCTTTCTCCTGGGTAAAGATTCTGGCTCCAATGTATAAATAATATAAACCAAATTATTTCACTGGTGACCCTAGAAACCTCTGGTTTCATATCAGTAAAATAGAGATGATAGTGTCCACAAGACAGGGACCAACTGTTAACAAGATCTTATTTCTCGCCCACCTCTGCCTCGCTGATCATGAATCTAACCACTTCCTGTAGCAACATTCCTGTTTTTAAGTCTCTGAGTAATGCTTAGAACTTTTCCAGGATGCAGCAGAAACAGGAAACATGTTCTCCAGCTTCTCAGGGGTTTCAAGGGGAACCAGAGACCCAAGTCAAAGAACGGGAGGCAATAACAAAAGGCAGAGGAGCAGTGCGGGAGGCAGGGGAGCAGTGTGGGAGGCAGGGGGTAGTGCAGGAGGCAGGGGAGCAGTGTGGGAGGCAGGGGAGCAGTGCGGGAGACAGGGGAGCAGTGCAGGAGGCAGGGGAGCAGTGCANGGGGGGGGGGGGGCAAGGAAGCAGTGCGGGAGGCAGGGGAAACTCATCTGATTCTCCCTGAAGCTGCCCATCTGCCTGGCTCTTCCCAGCCCTGCTCAGTGACCAGAGTGCAGAACATTAGTCTATTTCTAGACCTTTATTTAATGGCTGTTGATGACATGTATGTAGTACAGTTGCTGTCTGGGGACAAAACTTTCCTCTGAAGACGCAGTGGTCTGATATCTTTACTTTGTAGCACATGCGTGACTCACTGGATGTGCAAAGGATGTCTGTGTCCAGTTAGCATGAAATATTAAGTATGCCTCTGGTTCTTGGAGTTGTTAACACCCATTGATTCGTGTCCTCTTTTATGTTCTGATGTATTTCCTGCTTGTTGACATGGTCAACTGACGCAACAGAAAAGTGAAGTAGAAATTTAATTGCTTTTATTTTTAGAGCACTCTGTCTCGCCAGCAAGAGGGCTCGGAGTGTTTGTGGTCACTGTGCCCCTCCCACACCAGCTTCAGCCACCACAGCTGTAAAGCTGCCGACTGCGTTGAAGAGATTGCATGCTCTGCACAATTGTGTAAATGGTCTTTACATGTGTGATCTCTGGCCACCATCTTTCCTTTGCCCTCTCTGAGGGGCAGGGATGAGCCATTCTGGCTTTACATGTGTGTCTCTCCTTTGTAATCAGGTGGCTGCTAAACCCAATCTCCAGAGTCCCTCACATGGGTGAGCCTGTGGCAGGCAGGAAGAAACCCTAGTGCTTCCTGGGGTCAGAGGTCAGGGGATTCCATTCGCCTGGTTTTGTGTGGAGATCTCAGCCAGTGACCTATCTAGATCGAGCACTCCTTGTCATCTGGAAACCTCTCCTCCATGAAGGAGGGAAGGGCGAGTGCTCCATTGTGAGAGAGCGGTCCTGGCTTCTAGAGAGATTGTGAAACAACATTTAAATTTTCCAAGTCTAAGAATGTCACCACCGTCCCAGCTGCCCCAAAGCATCGTGGGAAGGGTCGCCCCCTGCTTTAGTTCCACAGCTGCCAGTTGATACCCGCCTCAGGGAGCGGGCAGTGGAGAGACAGGAAGGTGACAGGAGACAGCATGACAGGGGTCCTGAGAGAATCCTCTCCAGTACTCTGTAGCTGTCTGCTTCTTTAGCGGTGACAGGGGTGCGCCATCACCATGAGCACTGGTTACATGAGTCACTTCCCAAGGCCCCAAGTAAGCTGGTGCCCATCGTACTCCTTGCTTGTTCTCAGGCTGCTTGATAGTGGCCACATGGACTTACAAAACAGACTTCCTCCAAGGAGTTCCCATGCAAGCAGTCAGAAATGGCAATGCCACAGTCTCTGGATCTGATGGCGCAGGGATGCTGTGCAGGTGGCGTGGTGGGTGGCAGCAGCCAGAGCTCACACCATGGAGAGAACGGCAGGAGAGATGAGCAAGTGGTAGAACTGAGGGTGTACAGTGCAGGCTCAGGTCCCGGAGGAGGGGGCTCAGGCCACGGCAGAAGGTGGTCAGGGACGGGTGCTGGAAGCAGGAGTGTGGTGTCCCTCCCTGCATGCAGGTGGGAAGAAGTGTGCCTTACACTGTGTTCAAGCTGTGGATGTGCACAGGCTTCCAGCTGTTCTACACGCTGTGCTCCGTCCATCCGTTCTAGACCCCCTTGAGGACCCGGTGACAGATAATCTAATGCCTGCCACTCAGTACAGAGGTCAATACCATGTAGCACACTGAGCAAATGTCACAAGCCACACAGAGCAAGAACCCAATCCATCCCAATTCACAGAGCATTCACAGAGATTAAAGCCTTATCCCAAGTAAGCTACCACCTACTGGTGTCATTCTTCCTATACTACACTTGGACATAACGCAGAGATTCAAGTAAGAAGGGATTGTCTGGCCCACAGGAGCCCTGCATTAATAGTAACACCGACCTGCAGGATCACAGAGGAGAAAGGCAGCCCCAACCTGGGCCCTGAGCTTGCTACCAAGCCACCAGGGAGATACACAGTCTTAATTTAGTATAGGCTTTGTCCAAGCAAGCCCAAGAAATGAACACTCTTAGTCATATTGTTCAGTACCACAGTGACCAGGACCCTGGGACGTAACACAGGCACTCAGGAGACTACACCAGACGTTTCCGATGAGATCAGGAAAGGCCTCGGAAAGAGTTGTGGAAGTCAGATCCACCTCAGTGGTGGAGAGCCCTAGAGTGGGTTCATTTTCATAACCTAGAGGCATTTCATAGCCTAGAGGCACCTGTGTAGGCTCACATGAGATGAAGATGGCTCCCTACAAGTGTCACCAGTAACCCAAAGTGTGTCTAGCTGAGTTTGCTAAAGACTGAGGGTAGTTTCTATTTCTCCATGTTGGTGTCTGTGGTGGCTGAATGGGACTGGCGGGAAGTTGCCTCAGAATGTCGACCTAAACAGACCACAACACTGTTAATGGTCTGGGTATGTTCTAGGGCTAGGGAGGGGGCTCATTAAGTCAGGTGCCTGCTCTGCAAACATGAGTCCCTAAACATGACTCCCCAGCACCATAGAAAAAGCCAGGTATGGCCGCTCACACCTGTAACTGCAGCACTGACAAAAGCTGGTGGATCCTGGCGCTTACTGACCAGACAATCTAGCAGAGTTGGTGAGCACCAATTCCAGTGACAGA